>JARQOD010001104.1:0-32650 GCA_033576555.1 Oophaga sylvatica | reverse complement strand
TGAGGACAGGTCCTTGATGGCGGGCCACCCGGACTCCTCCTCCTATTTGTTACCCCAAACTTTTGGGGTACCCCTGGGACTTGAGTCCGCCAGGAACTCCGGTTTCTCCAAGGCGGGGAGACCCTTATGGCCGGCCCCGGTGCTGGTATTGCTTCTAAGGGGGCTATTAATGCTCTTTAAACCCCCCAATTCCATTTTGCCTTTCGGCCTCCGGGTCCTATTAAAGATCACACTGAAGCAGTTGGTAATCTCCCTCTTCGCCGTTCCAAGGCAGCCGCTTCCTCATGAGCTACGCTTCAATTCCCTGACGGGCTAAAGTTTTTTCCCTTTCCCAAACCATCCAGCCTCCACTTAAGTTCAAGGTAAAAAATGACGAAACCCCGACTTCTTCCTCTCCTCGGGTGTCTTAGGAGATTTTAAACGTCGTCTAAACTCAATTTCACCCCCTTTATCTTTTTCTGGGGGAGATCTCTCTCTGGGGCAAACTGAAACAAACGGGTTTTTTATACCCTAACACCACCCCTATAATGGCTTTTTGGGGTAAGCGCAATTGTGTGCTTATAGTGACCCTTAGGGATTTTCCCTTTGTGAAAACCTTCAGGAAAAAAAGGACCCAGTCCAGTGGCTCCACAAGGAGAGCTTGGGGGGGCTAACTAAGGAGCACCTGCCCTCTTCGCTAGAGCACCTGACGGGGGGTCAGACTTGGCCCAGGGGGACACCGGGAATACACCGGACAGACCATGGACGCTGGCGCTAAACCCCCCAAGGGCCCATAGCTAAATCCCCCAAAAGGAGTACAGCTGTATACGCGGGAGACAGGAACGGCAGGTGCGGGTTGGGACCAGCGATTCAGCGGGGTACTGCAGGGCAGGCTGGTATTACTGGTAACGGAGACGGCAAATGCAGGCTGGACAGCGGGTATACGGTGACAGGGCAGGTAGGCTGGAAAAAGCGGGTTATACGGGGTGAGCACGGCGGGGTGAAAAGGTGGAAAAAGGGGTAAATACGGTGAGCATGGCAGGTGCAGCGGGGTACCGGTATACGGTGAGCATGGCAGAAATGCGGGGGCCTGTTATTACTGGTAAACAGGGGCACGGCAAATCGGGCTTACGGCTTTAAACCGGGAAAAAAGGCAGGTGCACTATTAGGGGTTAAAGGTGAGCATGGCAGGTGCAGGCTGGTACAACTGATATACAGTTGAGCATGGCAGGTGCAGGCTGGTTGGCTGTTATACAGGTGAGCATGGCAGGTGCAGGCTGGTAAGGCTGGTATACAGGTGAACATGGCAGGTGCAGGCTGGTAAGGCTGGTATACGGTGAGCATGGCAGGTGCAGGCTGGGTTGCTGGTATACAGGCGAGCACGTCAGGTGAGGCTGGCACAGCTGGTATACAGGTGAACATGGCAGGTGCAGGCTGGTAAGGCTGGTATACCGGTGAGAACATCAGGTGCAGCCTGGTGTGGCTGGTATATAGGTGAGCATGGCAGGTGCAGGCTGGTATGGCTCATATACAGGTGAGCACAGGAGGTGCAGGCTGGTACAGCTGGTATACAGGTAGGCACTAGTGGGTACAGGCTAGTATGGCTGATATACTGGTGAGCATGGCGGTCAGGCTCGTACGGCTGCTATACAGGTGAGCATGGCAGGTGCAGGCTGGTACGGCTGGTATACAGGTGAGCATGGCAGGTGCAGGCTGGTACGGCTGATATACAGGTGAGCATGGCAGGTGCAGGCTGGTACGGCTGATACTACAGGTGAGCATGGCAGGACAGGCTGGTACGGCTGTATATACAGGTGAGCATGGCAGATGGCAGGCTGGTACGGCTGATACTAAGGTGAGCATGGCAGGTGCAGGCTGGTATTACTGGTATACAGGTGAGCATGGCAGGTGCAGGCTGGTATAGCAGATATACAGGTGAGCATGGCAGATGCAGGCTGGTACGGCTGATATACAGGTGAGCATGGCAGGTGAGGCTGGTATTCAGGTGAGCATGGCAGGAGCAGGCTGGTATGGCTGGCATACAGGTGAGCACAGCAGGTGCAGGCTGGTACAGCTGTATACAGGTAGGCACTAGCGGGTGTACAGGCTGGATATGGCTGATATACCCGTGGAGCATGGCGATACAGGCTGCTATGGCTGATATACAGGTGAGCATGGCAGGTGCAGGCTGGTGTAGCAGATGTACAGGTGAGCATGGCAGGTGCAGGCTGGTACAGCTGGTATACAGGTGAGCATGTCAAGTGCAGGCTGGTACAGTGATATCAGGTGAGCATGGCAGGTGCAGGCTGGTGTGTAGCAGATATACAGGTGAGCATGGCAGGTGCAGGCTGGTACGGCTGATATACAGGTGAGCATGGCAGGTGCAGGCTGGTGTAGCAGATATACAAGTGAGCATGGCAGGTGCAGGCTGGTGTAGCAGATATACAGGTGAGCATGGCATGTGCAGGTTTGGTACAGCTGGTATACAGGTGAGCATGTCAAGTGCAGGCTGGTACAGCTGATATACAGGTGAGCATGGCAGGTGCAGGCTGGTGTACTGGTATACAGGTGAGCATGGCAGGTGCAGGCTGGTATAGCAGATATACAGGTGAGCATGGCAGGTGCAGGCTGGTATAGCAGATATACAGGTGAGCATGGCAGGTGCAGGCTGGTTATAGCAGATATACAGGTGAGCATGTCAGGTGCAGGCTGGTATAGCAGATATACAGGCGACCATGGCAGGTGCAGGCTGGTACGCTGGTATACAGGTAAGCATGGCAGGTGCAGGCTGGTACAGCTGGTATACAGGTGAGCATGGCAGGTGCAGGGCTGGTATACAGGTGAGCATGGCAGGTGCAGGCTGGTACGGCTGATATACAGGTGAGCATGGCAGGTGCAGGCTGGTACGGCTGGTATACAGATGAGCATGGCAGGTGCAGGCTGGTACGGCTGGTATACAGATGAGCATGGCAGGTGCAGGCTGGTACGGCTGATATACAGGTGAGCATGGCAGGTGAGGCTGTTACGGCTGATATACAGGTGAGCATGGCAGGTGCAGGCTGGTACAGCTGGTATACAGGTGAGCATGGCAGGTGCAGGCTGTTACTGCTGCTATACAGTGAGCATGGCAGGTGCAGGCTGTAGCTGTATCAGTGGCGGCAGGTGCAGGCTGGTACGGCTGATATACGGTGACATGCAGGTGAGGCTACGCTGATAAGGTGAGCATGGCAGTGCAGGCTGGTACGGGCTGTAACAGGTGAGCAGCAGGTGCAGCTGTAGCGATACGGTGAGCAGGCAGGTGCAGTGTACGGCTGATATACAGGTGAGCAGCAGGTGCAGGCTGTACGGTGAATACGTGAGCATGCAGTGAGGGTACGGCTGATATACAGGTGAGCATGGCAGGTGCAGGCTGGTACGGCTGTATACAGGTGAGCATGGCAGGTGCAGGCTGGTACAGCTGATACACAGGTGAGCATGGCAGGCACGGGCTGGTATTACTGGTATACAGGTATGCAGCATGGCAAGGTGCAGGTGGCTGAGGTGATTAGCAGATATACAGGCGACCATGGCAGGTGCAGGCTGGTATATCTGGTATACAGGTGAGCATGGCAGGTGCAGGCTGGTACAGCTGATATACAGGTGAGCATGGCAGGTGCAGGCTGGTATTACTGGTATACAGGTGAGCATGGCAGGTGCAGGCTGGTACAGCTGATATACAGGTGAGCATGGCAGGTGCAGGCTGGTATAGCAGATATACAGGCGACCATGGCAGGTGCAGGCTGGTATAGCAGATATACAGGCGACCATGGCAGGTGCAGGCTGGTATAGCTGGTATACAGGTGAGCATGGCAGGTGCAGGCTGGTATAGTAGATATACAGGCGACCATGGCAGGTGCAGGCTGGTATAGCAGATATACAGGCGACCATGGCAGGTGCAGGCTGGTATAGCTGGTATACAGGTGAGCATGGCAGGTGCAGGCTGGTATAGCAGATATACAGGCGACCATGGCAGGTGCAGGCTGGTACGGCTGCTATACAGGTGAGCATGGCAGGTGCAGGCTGGTACGGCTGATATACAGGTGAGTACGGCAGGTGCAGGCTGGTATAGCAGATATACAGGTGAGCATGGCAGTTGCAGTCTGGTACGGCTGGTATACAGGTGAGCATGGCAAATGCAGGCTGGTGTAGCAGATATACAGGTGAGCATGGCAGGTGCAGGCTGGTGTAGCAGATATACAGGTGAGCATGGCAGGTGCAGGCTGGTACAACTGATATACAGGTGAGCATGGCAAATGCAGGCTGGTGTGGCTGTTATACAGGTGAGCATGGCAGGTGCAGGCTGGTAAGGCTGGTATACAGGTGAGCATGGCAGGTGCAGGCTGGTGTGGCTGTTATACAGGTGAGCATGGCAGGTGCAGGCTGGTGTGGCTGTTATACAGGTGAGCATGGCAGGTGCAGGCTGGTAAGGCTGGTATACAGGTGAACATGGCAGGTGCAGGCTGGTAAGGCTGGTATACCGGTGAGCATGGCAGGTGCAGGCTGGGGTTGCTGGTATACAGGCGAGCACGTCAGGTGTAGGCTGGCACAGCTGGTATACAGGTAGGTGCTGGCAGGTACAGGCCGGTACGGCTGATATACCGGTGAGAACATCAGGTGCAGCCTGGTGTGGCTGGTATATAGGTGAGCATGGCAGGTGCAGGCTGGTATGGCTCATATACAGGTGAGCACAGGAGGTGCAGGCTGGTACGCTGGTATACAGGTAGGCACTAGTGGTACAGGCTAGTATGGCTGATATACTGTGAGCATGGCCGGTACAGGCTCGTACGGCTGCTATACAGGTGAGCATGGCAGGTGCAGGCTGGTACGGCTGGTATACAGGTGAGCATGGCAGGTGCAGGCTGGTACGGCTGATATACAGGTGAGCATGGCAGGTGCAGGCTGGTACGGCTGATACACAGGTGAGCATGGCAGGCCAGGCTGGTACGGCTGATATACAGGTGAGAGCATTGGCATATCAGGCTGGGTCAGGCTGATACACAGGTGAGCATGGCAGGTGCAGGCTGGTATTACTGGTATACAGGTGAGCATGGCAGGTGCAGGCTGGTATAGCAGATATACAGGTGAGCATGGCAGATGCAGGCTGGTACGGCTGATATACAGATGAGCATGGCAGATGTAGGCATGTATTCAGGTGAGCATGGCAGGAGCAGGCTGGTATGGCTGGCATACAGGTGAGCACAGCAGGTGCAGGCTGGTACAGCTGGTATACAGGTAGGCACTAGCGGGTACAGGCTGGTATGGCTGATATACCGGTGAGCATGGCCGATACAGGCTGCTATGGCTGGTATACAGGGGAGCATGGCAGGTGCAGACAGGTACGGCAAACAGCTGGTATACAGGCAGGCACAGGTAGGTACAATCCTGGTAAATTTCTTACCTGTTGTTCGCTATTGCACTCAGTTTATCTGTATAAAATATCACCATAACACCATCACAACATGAATACATCACCAGAACATCATCAGTACATGAATGCATCATCAAATCCTCCATTAATATATGAATACAGCACCAGAATAACAATCAGTGCAGAAATACTTCACCAGAACAATTATCAGTATATTAATACAGCACAAAAACTTTCATCAGTAGAGGAATATATCACCAGACCCATCATCAGGAAATGAACACATCACCAAAACCACCATTAGTCCTTGCAAGCAGCACCAGAACCATCATTAGTACATGAATACAGCACAGGAACTATCATCAATACAGCTGTATATCACCAGAACCATAATCAGAACAGGAATACATTACCATGACCATCATAAGAACAGGAATACATCCCCAGAACCTCCATCCATACATGAATTGATCACCTAAACTACTCAGTACATGAATATATCACTTGAACCACTTAGTATGTGAATATATCACTGGAACCACTCAATTTATACATTAATCACCAAAACCACCATCTAAACAGGAATACATCACCAGAACCGTTACAAGTACACAAATACATCACCATGACCATCAGTACATGAATACAGTACCAGAACCACCATCAGTACAAGAATACAGTACCAGAACCACCATCAGTACATGGATACAGTACCAGAACCACCATCAGTACATGGATACATCACCATGACCATCAGTACATGAATACAGTACCAGAACCACCATCAGTACATGGGTACAGTACCAGAACCACCATCAGTACATGAATACAGTACCAGAACCACCATCAGTACATGGATACAGTACCAGAACCACCATCAGTACATGGATACAGTACCAGAACCACCATCAGTACATGAATACAGTACCAGAACCACCATCAGTACATGAATACAGTACCAAACCACCATCAGTACATGGATACAGTACCAGAACCACCATCCGTTGAGACTTTCTGGATTCACTGGTTTTATAGCTGTCTTGTAAGGTTCGATGGGACTCATTTGCTGACTCTTCCTTGTTATGGTAGCATTGGCATGTGTCTATAAATATGTCTATAATGCCTATTTTATCATCCTATATCACTTCATGCCCAATTTTAAAAACCCCCAGCAGACCCCTTTAACTGCGCTCCACAGTTTCCGGCTTTCCGGACCATCAGACGGTTCCCTGCCGGATGCACATTAGCAGATCATTGTAAAGTCACTACAGAAGTTTTTTTTTTTACTGTCCTAATGAAAGACATAAAGACGTGGCGGTACGGCGACGCTGCGCTCCCTCTGCCTGGATTTTATGGGCTCTGATACACTGCCCATCAGACCCCAATTTATTTTGCTGGTTTTTAATTGAAACAGGCGCAGGTATTGACTAACTATCAAAATTCATAACCGCGCAGCATTTCATTTCAGGCGTCTCAGCATTCTCCCGGAGCGCCCCCATTATTCCTGATAATTTCATTATAAAAGGTAACTGTCACGCCGACAAGGAGAGATGCTAATGGCCGCAGGGGGGAGAGGGAAGATTAGGAGCGGGGTGAGGTGGGCTGCCAGGAGAGGGGACGCCATTATGAAAAGAACCCAGAGGAATTGACTTCATCTTTTTATTATTATTTAAGGGCAGGAATAAAAGAAATGAATGTCTCCTCCGCCGCGACGAGCGCTTTAAATTATTTGATTGACTATTTAATACTAATATCATTTTGATGATGGAGGATGTTGTCAGGACGTTCTCACCTCATTACCGCAGACAGAGGCGAGAGCGGACGGCGCCGATAAATACGACGTGATCTATAGGGATAATGATGCACCTTGAGATCGGCGACGTCCCGCGTTGTCGCCACGTCTCCGCGGACCGAGGGCTTTCCATTTACCCTTGGTATTATTAACTCCATCAACGTCCTGCCTGTTTACGAGGCGCTTTTCTGTATTGGTGATCTATGGAAATTGCGCGTTTTTTCCCATTCTGAGATAATGAAGAGCGGCGGAGATATCGAGGAGGGAACGGGGAGATTCTTAATGGTTTTGTATCGGAGATATTAATGTGGGGGATATGAGCGAAAGGGAGAAGAAAGGAGAAAAAAAGGAGGAAAAAGGGAAAGTGGCTGTAAAGGAAGCCGCGCTGGATAATTAGCCGAGCGCTCGTTATTACGTCTTATCTCTTCTATGAGATTCTGGATTCTAATGTTTTACATTTTTCTTCTAACCCGTATTCTGCTGATGATGACAGCAACGGGCACGAAAGGACACGATAAACGGCGCTAATTATATTCTATAAATACACATTATCTCCCCACCACCCCCTCACAGCACACCGTATCCTGGCACTGCACTGCCCCCACTCTGTGCCAGTCACTGCACTGCCCCCACACCATAATAGTCACTGCACTGTCCCCCCCATACCAGTCACTGAACTGCCCACACCCTGTACCAGTCACTGCACTGCCCCCACACCATAATAGTCACTGCACTGTCCCCCCATACCAGTCACTGCACTGCCCCCACTCTGTGCCAGTCACTGCACTGCCCCCACACCATAATAGTCACTGCACTGTCCCCCCATACCAGTCACTGCACTGCCCCCACTCTGTGCCAGTCACTGCACTGCCCCAACACCATAATAGTCACTGCACTGCCCCAACACCATAATAGTCACTGCACTGCTGTCACCATGTACCAATCACTGCACTACCTCCACCCCATACCAGTCACTGCACTGTCCCCCCATACCAGTCACTGCACTGCCCCCACTCTGTCCAAGTCACTGCACTGCCCCCACACCATAATAGTCACTGCACTGTCCCCCATACCAGTCACTGCACTGCCCCCACTCTGTGCCAGTCACTGCACTGCCCCCACAACATAATAGTCACTGCACTGTCCCCCATACCAGTCACTGCACTGCCCCACTCTGTGCCAGTCACTGCACTGCCCCAACACCATAATAGTCACTGCACTGTCCCCCCATACCAGTCACTGCACTGCCCACACCCTGTACCAGTCACTGCACTGCCCCAACACCATAATAGTCACTGCACTGTCCCCCCATACCAGTCACTGCACTGCCCCCACTCTGTGCCAGTCACTGCACTGCCCCAACACCATAATAGTCACTGCACTGCTGTCACCATGTACCAATCACTGCACTACCTCCACCCCATACCAGTCACTGCACTGCCCCAACACCATAATAGTCACTGCACTGTCCCCCCATACCAGTCACTGCACTGCCCACACCTGTACCAGTCACTGCACTGCCCCCACTCTGTGCCAGTCACTGCACTGCTCCCACACCATAATAGTCACTGCACTGTCCCCCCATACCAGTCACTGCACTGCCCACACCCTGTATCAGTCACTGCACTGCCCCCACTCTGTGCCAGTCACTGCACTGCCCCCACACCATAATAGTCACTGCACTGCTGTCACCATGTACCAATCACTGCACTACCTCCACCCTGTACCAGTCACTGCACTGCCCACACCCTATACCAGTCACTGCACTGCCCCCACACCATAATAGTCACTGCACTGTCCCCCCATACCAGTCACTGCACTGCCCACACCCTGTACCAGTCACTACACTGCCTCCACCCTGTACCAGTCACTGCACTGCCTCCACCCTGTACCAGTCACTGCACTGCCTCCACCCTGTACCAGTCACTGCACTGACCCCACTCTGTGTCAGTCACTGCACTGCCCCCACTCTGTGCCAGTCACTGCACTGCCCCAACACCATAATAGTCACTGCACTGCCCCAACACCATAATAGTCACTGCACTGTCCCCCCATACCAGTCACTGCACTGCCCACACCCTGTACCAGTCACTGCACTGCCCCCACTCTGTGCCACTCACTGCACTGCCCCCACACCATAATAGTCACTGCACTGCTGTCACCATGTACCAATCACTGCACTACCTCCACCCTGTACCAGTCATTGCACTACCCCCACTCTGTGCCAGCCACTGCACTGCCCCCATCCTGTACCAGTCACTGCACTGCCCCATCCTGTACCAGTCACTGCACTGCCCCACCTCACACCAGTCACTGCACTGCCCCATCCTGTACCAGTCACTGCACTGCCCCACCCCATACCAGTAACTGCACTGCCCCCACTCTGTGACAGTCACTGCACTGCCTCCACCCCATACCAGTCACTGCACTGCCCCCACCCTGTACCAGTCACTGCACTGCCCCATCCTGTACCAGTTACTGCACTGCCTCCAACCTATACCAGTCACTGCACTTCCCCACCCTGTACCAGTCACTGCACTGCCCCATCCTGTACCAGTCACTGCACTGCCCCCACCCTGTACCAGTCACTGCACTGCCCCCACCCCATACCAGTCACTGCCCTGCCCCCACCCTGTACAAGTCACTGCACTGCCCCCACTCTGTGCCAGTCACTGCACTACCCCACCCTGTACCAGTCACTGCACTGCTCCCACTCTGTGCCAGTCACTGCACTGCCCCCACCCCATACCAGTCACTGCACTGCCCCACCCTGTACCAGTCACTGCACTGTCCCATCCTGTACCAGTCACTGCACTACCCCCACCCTATACCAGTCACTGCAATGCCCCCATCCTGTACCAGTCACTGCACTGCCTCCACCCCGTGCCAGTCACTGCACTGCTGTCACCTTGTACCAGTCACTGCACTGCCTCCACCCTGTGCCAGTCACTGCACTGCCTCCACCCCATACCAGTCACTGCAATGCCTCCACCTGTACCAGTCACTGCTCTGCCCCACCCTGTGCCTGTCACTACACTGCCCCCACACCATAATAGTCACTGCACTGCCTCCACCCCATGGCAGTCATTGCACTGCCTCCACTCTGTACCAGTCACTGCACTGCTCCCACCCCGTACCAGTCACTGCACTACCTCCACCCCGTACCAGTCACTGCAATGCCCCCATCCTGTACCAGTCACTGCACTGCCTCCACCCCGTGCCAGTCACTGCACTGCTGTCACCTTGTACCAGTCACTGCACTGCCTCCACCCTGTGCCAGTCACTGCACTGCCTCCACCCCATACCAGTCACTGCACTGCCTCCACCTGTACCAGTCACTGCTCTGCCCCACCCTGTGCCTGTCACTACACTGCCTCCACACCATAATAGTCACTGCACTGCCTCCACCCCGTGCCAGTCATTGCACTGCCTCCACTCTGTACCAGTCACTGCACTGCTCCCATCCTGTACCAGTCACTGCACTGCCTCCACCCCATGCCAGATACTACACTGCTGTCAACTTGTACCAGTCACTGCACTGCCTCTACCCCATACCAGTCACTGCACTGCCCCCATCCTGTACCAGTCACTGCACTGCCCCCACCCTGTACCAGTCACCGCACTGCCCCCACCCTGTACCAGTCACTGCACTGCCTCTACCCTGTGCCAGTCACTACACTGCCCCCACACCATAATAGTCACTGCACTGCTGTCACCTTGTACCAACCACTGCACTACCTCCACCGTCTACCAGTCACTGCACTGCCTCCACCCCATGCCAGTCACTGCACTGCTTCCACCCTGTACCAGTCACTGCACTGCTGGCACCTTATACCAATCACTGCACTGTCCCTACCCTGTACCAGTCAATGCACTGCCTCCTCCCTCTAACAGTCACTGCACTGCCCCCAATCTGCGCCAGTCACTGCACTGCCTCCACCCCGTACCAGTCACTGCACTGCCTCTGTGTAGCCCTGGTGTGAAGGCACACGCAGTACCCTGGAGGATGTGCGGAGAGGTAACAGTTTAATGCTCAATAAACATTCACTCCACCACACACTTGGACACACCCATAGGTTATATAGGCTTGTGACATGCAGCAGAGCCAGTTCAGTCAGCGGCAGAGCTCAGTGAGTTCTGTTTCCTGTCTTCGGACAGAGGAGATCAGTCAGTGTGCAGTCTGAGCAGGAAGAGAGAGGAGTTAGCAGCAGGACCTTCAGTCGCCTGTCCCAAGGACAGTGGAGTTCAGTCGACGTGCTCCTGAACTAAAAGAATACTGAGCACCTGTTAGCAAGCTCTGGGAAGAAGAAAGAAGGGATTAACCTGCATGACCTTAGGAAGTGTTGGAGTGCTTATGCTACAAGCGCGAACAGGGCGAAGGGCGCAGTGGAAAGAATTCAGAAGTGCCTTAGGATTGGATTATCCTGCACATTGTTCACCGGTCACTGGGGACCGAAGTGTCACTACAGCTTCAGGCGTAGTGGTAGAAAAACCAGAGGCTTACTGGACCTTAGGTCGCAGAAAGCCGCCCTTAGAGTGTCAGTACGTAACAGGGGTCAGGGAGAGTGGGAACCTTGAGTCACTGCAGGACAACAGTAGGAACTCAGCTCTCTCACATCAAAGGAAGACTCCGACCACAAAACTGACCGGGCAGTACAGCTTTGAAGAAGCTGGAGTATTCGGAGTGAACTTAGCTTTATGCTGGTTGGACTCATCATCTTGAAAGTAAAGGAGGCCCCAACCTGTTCAGCTGTTATCTCAAAGCACATCCTCCACCCGACCAGCCTCCCTGGGACCTGCCTTATCATCTGACAAGTAAAAGGTATGGAAAGACGCTGGATGGTGTGAGACTGACTTATTTATCTGCACCCGACATCATTAATTCCATAGACTTTGAGGGACCAGTCCCACCTGTAGGGGACCCGACATCTGGCTGCCACAACATCCCCTCAGAGAATTACTGCAGCGCTGGTCTTAGTGATCAGACAACTACAGGTGGCGTCACGAACCGTTATACACCTATCCCCTGTAAATATACCCCCCAACATACGCCTGACCGCCAGGGCCACAGACCGAGCCACCGCTACCTGTGACCACCCCATAGACTTCCATGGGCTCGGCTCTGAGTACCCCATTGCTCTGGTAACCCACAATTGTGGTGCGGGTCACAACAAAAACTTGGCGTCACGAACAGGATGCTAAACTCGCAAAATTGCGAGCCCTGTGTGCCTGTGGAGGTGTTTTTGTGAAAAAGGACTGTTTGCTATTTTTGGCGCTAAAATCCACCATTTTGCCGCCAAATTCGCACCCTCAGGCGCTGGAGAAGAAGGTGGGCGTGGATTTCGTGGGTGTGTGTCCCCTGTGGCGGAAGAAAATGCCTGCCCTCTCAAAGTGCTATTACAATATGCGATCCTGCCCTACAGCAAAGGAGGTCCGCCTCCTCTTCACCTTCCCTGCGAAGAGGAGGAGACGCAAACCCCGCCTCCACGGATGAGACCGGACGGCTCTAGAAGAAGAGAGAGTGTTCTGGAACATGATGGAGGCAGGATGTGTGCAGCCGAGCAGGGAAGCGATGGAAGGCAGGCCCCGTTCCCCAGCCAAGCTGCCACTAGAACCGGAGCCATCTGTGGTCCTGCACCTGCAGCAAGCATTGCTGGAGATTGGAGAGGAAAATGCGAGGTTGAAGAAAATGGTCTTGCACCAACCTGGCATGGAGGAGATCGAGAGACGCCGGCGTAACCAGATGCAGCGGCGGCTGTGGGACGCGGTGTTCTCTCCCCTCGACGACCCTCCACGATTTGAGTTACCAAAACTTCTGCTGCCCAAGGCTAAGGAGCAACCGGAGGCTACCCCCAAAAGGACCGACCCTGAACCTACCGATGGAGCGGTGGAAGTGAAGGAGGTTGAGGAGGTACCGCCAGTTCCGGAAAGCCCGCCCGGCCAGGAGGCCGCAGCAGATGATCGATCCCCGGTAGGGACACCGGAGGGGTCCTGTCCATCATTACCAGACGTGGACTGGGACGCGATGGCGCGCCTGGATGACGTCGCCTACGCCGCCCAGTGGGAACGTGAGTGGCAGCGTCGCGAAGAGGAACAGCGACGCCGGCAGGAGGAAGAGCGGGAAGCGCAGCTGAACCGGCAGCGGCAGTACGAGCAGCTGATCGCGGATAAGGAAAGTGTCCGCAGGGAAAAAGGTACTCTAAGGGAACCGCGGCGGCAGGGATGTGTGACAGAGTTCCAGCTCCGGAAGGGCTGGGGCTTCATTAGAGAACCGGGCCTCTACCCAGGGGTCTTTGTCAGTCGCAGGGACGTAGAATCCCACCTGCCCATCGGCCATCCCGGGAGGGACCTAATCAATGGGGACATAGTAACCTATACACGGCACTGGGGTATGAAGGGATGGTATGCCCTTAATGTCACAATCGTCCGTGACCCCGTCCCAGACGCAGGTAACGTCACCATTGCCAGCGCATCCCAGTGTCAATCTACCGCTGCATCAGGCCGTGCCCCGGCATCGCCCCAGGAGAGTATATCACAGTTGGAAGCGCCCCCTGCATACTCTACTCTGCCAGTATCTCGTGCCAAATCGCAAACCGCGACCCCGTTTAAGTCGCAAGTTATACTGCCGGACGTGGCGGCACCAGCAGAGATGCCATCAGTATCTTATAATGACGACATACCCGTTGCGCCCCCAGTGGTTCGCACAAGGACTGTGGCGACACAAACGTTGATAGCAAGTCACGACTTGTTCGTCATGAGATCTAAGGATCATCGCGTCGTTCCAGCACCCGGTGTGGAAGACGTCACTGAAGTTAGTAAATAATAAAGACTGGTAGGACCCAGACAGGGTTTGCCACATTCAATATGTATATAAGTTTGTAAAAGTGAAAATAGTTTGCACCGTTGATATGAGTATGTAATGTTTACATATTTTGCCAAAAATAGAATACCCGGCTGGGTAAGCAGATAAAGAGAGTTTTTGCACTTTATGGTATTTATGTGATAAGTGGTCGCATATTTGCACCAAGTTTATAGGGAATACTCTAGTTGAGTAAATAGAATCTGATATAATGTGAATTATTTGAAAATGTGTCTTATAATGGACTGCGTGGCTGAGGACTGTGCCAGCCCAAAAACTGTATCCTGTAAATAGTTGCGCTTCGGTGCATAATATTGGTTTTACATGAAACACCTCAACTACCTCTGAATATAAAACCCGTGTGGTGTGGCACTGAGCGAGGTTTGCAGCCAGATGTCCTGCAGCCCACCCAGGACCCACGTTGAAGGTTTGGTGCGGGTCCTTCACAAGAATATTGTTGATATGATATACTTATGGAAAGTATGTTTTGTATTTTTCTATGTCTAATGTTTGAATGCAACGTTTAAGAAATCCTTACCTCCCGGATGGGAAGAGTTTAATGTTTATTGTTAATGAAAAACAAATGTCTTCTTGTATTTCACAGCCCGGGAGTGCTGTATTTTACCATGGGGGAATGTGTAGCCCTGGTGTGAAGGCACACGCAGTACCCTGGAGGATGTGCGGAGAGGTAACAGTTTAATGCTCAATAAACATTCACTCCACCACACACTTGGACACACCCATAGGTTATATAGGCTTGTGACATGCAGCAAACCAGTTCAGTCAGCGGCAGAGCTCAGTGAGTTCTGTTTCCTGTCTTCGGACAGAGGAGATCAGTCAGTGTGCAGTCTGAGCAGGAAGAGAGAGGAGTTAGCAGCAGGACCTTCAGTCGCCTGTCCCAAGGACAGTGGAGTTCAGTCGACGTGCTCCTGAACTAAAAGAATACTGAGCACCTGTTAGCAAGCTCTGGGAAGAAGAAAGAAGGGATTAACCTGCATGACCTTAGGAAGTGTTGGAGTGCTTATGCTACAAGCGCGAACAGGGCGAAGGGCGCAGTGGAAAGAATTCAGAAGTGCCTTAGGATTGGATTATCCTGCACATTGTTCACCGGTCACTGGGGACCGAAGTGTCACTACAGCTTCAGGCGTAGTGGTAGAAAAACCAGAGGCTTACTGGACCTTAGGTCGCAGAAAGCAGCCCTTGGAGTGTCGGTACGTAACTGGGGTCAGGGAGAGTGGGAACCTTGAGTCACTGCAGGACAACAGTAGGAACTCAGCTCTCTCACATCAAAGGAAGACTCCGACCACAAAACTGACCGGGCAGTACAGCTTTGAAGAAGCTGGAGTATTCGGAGTGAACTTAGCTTTATGCTGGTTGGACTCATCATCTTGAAAGTAAAGGAGGCCCCCAACCTGTTCAGCTGTTATCTCAAAGCACATCCTCCACCCGACCAGCCTCCCTGGGACCTGCCTTATCATCTGACAAGTAAAAGGTATGGAAAGACGCTGGATGGTGTGAGACTGACTTATTTATCTGCACCCGACATCATTAATTCCATAGACTTTGAGGGACCAGTCCCACCTGTAGGGGACCCGACATCTGGCTGCCACAACATCCCCTCAGAGAATTACTGCAGCGCTGGTCTTAGTGATCAGACAACTACAGGTGGCGTCACGAACCGTTATACACCTATCCCCTGTAAATATACCCCCCAACATACGCCTGACCGCCAGGGCCACAGACCGAGCCACCGCTACCTGTGACCACCCCATAGACTTCCATGGGCTCGGCTCTGAGTACCCCATTGCTCTGGTAACCCACAATTGTGGTGCGGGTCACAACACCTCCACCCCGTACCAGCCACTGCACTTCCCCACCTTGTGCCAGTCAATTCACTGCCTCCTCCCTCTACAAGTCACTGCACTGCCTCCACCCCTTACCAGCCACTGCATTCCCCACCCTGTGCCAGTCACTGCACTGCCTCCTCCCTCTACCAGTCACTGCACTGCTTCCACCCTGTGCCAGTCACTGCACTTCCTCCAGTCCATACCAGTAACGGTACTGTCCCCACCCTGTGCGAGTCATTGCACTGCCTCCACCCTGTATCAGTCACTGCACTGCCATCTCCCCATACTAGTCACTGCACAGCCCCCACCCTGTGCCAGTCACTGCCCTTCTGCCACCATCGGCAAGTCACTTCACTGCCTCCACCCTGTACCAGTCCCTGCACTGTCTCTACCCTGTGCCAGTCACTGCACTGCCTACATCCTGTATCAGTCACTGCACTGCCTCCACCCCATGCAAGTCACTGCACTGCCTCCCCTTTGTTTCTGTCACTGAATCGCTCACTCATCCACTACATAATCCAGTATAATCTTTTCACCATAACCCACAGAGTTCTCCTCAGTGCTGAACCCCGTATATCTGCTCCTTGTCTCTGTCTACCACCTGCCTGTGCTATATGTTCTGTTAAAGATCTAAGAATAATATCCTTCATAATCCGAAATGCCACTCTGGTCTCTAAGACTTCTCTTGTGCTGCCCTAGTTTCCTGGAATGCACTGACCCAGACAATCAGGTTCATTCCCAGCATCCACAGTTTGAGTCCTTTATATGCTGACCTTCCTCCATGGATATTATTTCTTAAACCTGCTTGCTTCAGTAAGCCCTATCTGTCCGCTCCTTGTCTACTAGTGCACTGCATATCTGGAAACGGAAAAAAAAAGTGGTTTGGTACAGTGTTATCCAGTAGAAAAAAAGACATAGCATGCTCTCAGTGGGAGAAACAAAATAGGAATCTAGTGGGTGTGATAACAAAATATAGTGAATGATGTTACAAAGCAAGCTTTCCAGACTGCTTACGTCTCTTCATCAGGCTGATATAAGAACATTTGAAGAAACCCAATTATACAGTGAAGAGCACAGACATGGTGTGATACATGGACATTTAAATAGACAAATGCTGAGCTTAAAGAGAGAATCCTTAATTAGGTAAGACTAGATAAGTGGTGTGAAGTTTTATGGACCCCAAAACCATGTGAGATCAAAGGGCTGGTGGTGCCTTCATATTTTTGGAGGAAATTGCTCAGATTTGGTCCTCCTGACAAATTAAGTCCTGTGTGAATAGCATCAAAGATGGTAATGAATTTGTATTCCCAGACCCTGCGATGTTTCTGTGATAGGAAATTGCCTTTCCAACCTCTCATATTGTCCGTTGTGTCCTGGACCACAGAAATGTTTGGCCACAGGTAGAGGGGTTTTTTGTCTGTAATTGTATGACTATGAGACCTCATCCTTGCTCTGTCGCTGTCCTGTTTCTCCAACATAGAGGCCACCAACAGGACATATTGCATAGAATTAAATACACCACATTGGAGGAGTGTGACGAAACGTGCCCACGGTCCGCCACACGGTAGCCCGGGGTATCACGGCTTGTGATCCCTCCGTGCCGCAAATGTGACGAAAACGCGCACACACACGACGGCTGCTGCCGTCCGACCCAGTAAACTGCAGGGATTTATAATTATCCCACTTCCACTTAGGAACTTGCAGCTCTCTGGCGCCCCCCTTACCCTCAGGTCAGTCAGGGAACTGCACCTAGGATAATTAGTCGCCAGACGGGTCACTTGGATGTGTGCTGGCTATTGGGCACGCTGCAGTGAGGGAATTATAATTACTCCGGGCCGCAGCCGGGCAATACACTTATAAAACCCGCTCCGTCACTGCCAATGCCACCCCATAGGTCAACACTTTACATCCCTTCTTTTAAGCTGCCACCAGCTACGGTTTACTTGGAACAATTTATCAAGAGGGTCCGTAGCAACCCCAAAACAGTAGCGTAGTACTTCAGGCACGTGTAAATTCGTTTATAGAGCAAGAGAAACAAACTAATAATTTTATAGGTTTATTCCTTAAAAATGCAGGCAGTGCTTATAGTTTAAAAAAACGGTAACAAGCTGAGACAATATCGTTATGTACAATATGGTTACAGAAAATAAAAGGGGTTAACATAAGGAAGATCAACTTACAGTTCTTAGATCATAGTAGGCAAGCCATGCGGTCGCGGTAGGGGAGACATCACAATGCATCACAGAGCTGCTATAAGTCTGGTGTCCAGGGCAGATCTGAGGCAGAAAACCTGGCCCCTACCTTATAGACCTGTGGCCGTGACATCATAAACGGGGTGGAGTTACCAGGGTCCTCCTCTTGCTCTAAGTGGTGATCTTAGTTCAGAAAACTAATAACTATCATAACTTAGAGATGGAGTCTCTTACAGCGATGCACAGCATACCATTGTACTCCGCAAGATGTTGGCGTGCATTTAAGTCTAAACGCAGAGTGCCTGGGTGGATCGGCTAAGCAGAAATCTGTTTCTTTGGTTCTGTTGGAGTTACGGGTTCAGCAGTACCACGGGAACGATGCCTGTCGGCGCATGGTTCAAAACAGGACTTTCGTGTTTCTGACGCAACCTCCCACCGTGTTATAAGCAAAAAGGATGAATCCTCATAATGGCTGCTAGGGGAGCAAAAGCACATGTGCAGACAATGGGGACCCCTGCGGTGAGGCGGGAAACTCCAGCACCGGTAGCTCAGGTTACACTGAGCCTTACTTATGCTGGGAGGGGGAAGGGAAGCTCAGCTATACACAAGCTGCTAAATGTAGTAGATGTCATCACACCTCCCCCCCTTAGAGGGCGCTACGGAGGCATGACCTCTCGGTAATCCGCCATGCGCACCTCAGCGGGTTCGCCACGTCGTGACAACCCATCAGCATTCCCATGATCGCTGCCTTTCTTGTGTTGTACGGCAAAATCATACTGCTGTAGGGCAAGGCTCCAGCGTAGCAACCTACCATTGGTTCCGGACACTGTGTGCAGCCAGCTCAGAGGGTTGTGGTCGGTGACCACCTTGAAGGTGCGCCCGTACAGGTAGGGCTGCATACGTTGCAGTACCCAGACCATGGCCAGGCACTCCTTCTCGATGGTGGAGTATGCCACTTCCCTCGGCAGAAGTTTCCGGCTCAGGTACAACACGGGGTGCTCCTGGTTCCCCGAGTCAACCTGGCTGAGTACAGCACCGAGGCCAAATTCGCTGGCGTCAGTCTGTACCAGGAATGGCCGACTGCTGTCGACGGCTTTCAACACTGGAGAGCTGCACAGGGCTGTTTTCAAGGCTCGGAATGCCGCCTTACAGCCATCTGTCCAGCTGACTGTTTGGGATAGACCGCCCTTGGTGAGGTCCGTCGAGGGTTTTGCAATGGGGCTATAGTTCGGTACGAAACGCCTATAGTACCCTGCAGTGCCCAGGAAGGATTTCACCTGCTTTTTGGTCCTGGGGGTGGGCCAGGACACGATCGCGTCCACTTTCTCGGGCTCTGGCCTCATGGAACCCCCGCCTACCCAGTGCCCCAGGTAGTGGACCTCCCTCATGCCCATCTGGCATTTTCCCGGCTTGATGGTCAGACCTGCCTGGCGAATACGCTTGAGCACCTCCTGGAGATGCTGAAGGTGTTCCTCCCAGGTGGAACTGAAGACGGCAATGTCGTCCAGGTATGCCACAGCGTACTCCTCCAGTCCCTGAAGCAGGTGGTTGACCATCCGCTGAAAAGTGGCAGGGGCATTCTTCATGCCGAAAGGCCTGACCGTGGACTCGTACAGTCCAAAAGGGGTGATAAAGGTGGATTTCTCCTGCGCCGCAGGGCTCAGGGGAATCTGCCAGTATCCCCGGCTCAAATCCATGATGTATATGTACTTGGCATTCGCCAACCGCTCCAGCAGATCCTCGATGCGTGGCATTGGGTGCGCATCAGAGGTAGTGATGGCATTGAGCCCCCTGTAGTCCACGCAGAACCGGGTGGTCCGATCCTTTTTTGGCACGAGAACTACAGGTGAGGCCCACGCGCTTTTGGACGGCCGTATCACCCCCAGCTGCAACATCTCCTGGATCTCCTGGCGCATAATCTGCTGCACCTCCTCAGAGATCCGATAAGGGGTCCGCCGTAACGGGGCGTGATTCCCGGTGTCCACCTCGTGGACTGCCAACTTGGTCCTTCCGGTCGGTTAGTGAACTCGGCCCGGAAGGGTTCCAGAGTGGTCAGCAACTGCAACCGCTGGGAGGCGGTTAGCGAGGCATTTACCTCCATGTCCTCAATGGACCCATTGGCCTGGGCTTGGGCCAGCATGTCCAGGAGGGGATCCTCCTCCCCGTCCTCGGGCAGGTTGCAGACCGGTAGGACGCAGGCTTCACGTTCGTGATGGGCCTTCATCATGTTGACGTGAAAGGCCTTGCGCCTACCCCGAGTGTGGTCAAGCGTGACCACGTAGGTGACTGGGTTGAGCCGTTGGTGCACGACGTACGGGCCTTCCCAGGCTGCCTGAAGCTTATCCCTTGGTACGGGTACCAGCACCCACACCTTTTGACCCACCTGGTAGGTCCGCTCCCGGGCGTTCTAGTCGTACCAGTGCTTCTGGTCAGCCTGAGCCTGCGTCATGTTGTCATGCACCAACTGCGTCAAGGTCTGCATCTTGTCGCGGAAGCGCATGACATAATCCACGTTGGACACTTCTGTGGGGTTTGGCTCATCTTCCCAGGATTCTCTTATCAACCTGAGGGGTCCCCGGACTCGCCTGCCATACAGGAGCTCAAAGGGGGAGAACCCCGTCGAGGCCTGCGGGACTTCTCTGTAGGCAAACAGCAGGTGTGGGAGGTACCGCTCCCAATCGCGTCCCTGGGTCTCAACCAGCATGCGGAGCATCTGTTTGAGGGTACCGTTAAAGCGTTCACACAAACCATTGGTCTGTGGGTGATACGCACTCGATACCATACGCGTCACCTGCATTTTGCTGCAGAGAGCCTTCATTAGGCGAGACATAAATTGGGTCCCTCGATCGGTAAGCATCTCCCTGGGAAATCCTACCCGTGAAAATATGGTCACCAGTGCATCCGCCACCTTATCTGCCTTAGTTGAGGACAGAGCTACTGCCTCCGGGTACCGGGTAGCGTAGTCTACCACAGTAAGGATGTATTGCTTTCCAGAGCGGCTGGGGACGGCCAGCGGGCCCACAATGTCCACCGCGATCCTCTGGAAAGGCTCCTCTATCACTGGCAACGGGATCAGGGGAGCCTTAAGAGCAGGCCCCGCCTTCCCCACTCTTTGACAGGTCATACAGGAGCAGCAGTAGTTAGTCACATCTGTCCCCATCTTGGGCCAATAGAAGTGTTGAGACAGCCGTGCCTTAGTTTTGCTGATCCCCAAGTGTCCAGCGAGTGGAATCTCATGGGCAATCCTCAACAACTCACCTCGAACTGGTGCAGGACGACCAGCTGTTTTTCCCTCAACCACTCCTTTTGGGAGTCTCCGGGTACTGTCTCCCGATACAACCTTCCTCGTTCCCAGAACACCCTCTCCTTATCAGTCACGGAGGTGGGCGTCTCGGCAAGGTGCCTCAAGTTCTCCAGGCTCGCATCTGAGTGCAGAGCGGCCTGGAACTCCTGGCTGGAGGCAGCCAGAAGTGACATCAGGGTTCCTTCCTCACTGGGACCCTCTGGGACCGGCTCTGGGTCCACCTCTGGTTCAGTCTCTCCTGTAGCGGAGGATGGTCCAGATGGCAGGGCGCTACCTGCGATCCGGGCACTCTGACTGCGGGTGACAGCAGCTACATATGCAGTCTCCCCGGGGATTTCTACAGACCCATCAGCCTGCGCTGCTATGGGCTCTACCTCCCCATCCACCCCCAACACTTCAGGAGCAGTGCTACTTATGGGCCAGTTACCTTCCTCGGTGGCACTGGTCAGTGTCATGGCGTCACCTTCCTCACGGTTCCCATGCACCTCCCCATTTCCTTGAGCACTGTCGCTTGCTCCTGCTAGGGGTTCCTCAGCCGTCTCACTCCGCAGAGCGACGTGGCTGAATGCTCCTGTACCTGTGGACACATCTACCACTTCAGAGAAAGGGTTAACAGGTTCAGATATCACAGATACATCACTATCAACAGCATTCCTAGGGAAAGAAAGGTTATCAGTTGCATAATCACTTCGCAAAGCATTGGCAGGTAACACAATCAGTTTCCCATCATCATCAACTTCAACATCATGGTTAACGTTAACCTTATTATCAGATTGGGAAGGGTGTCAGGGACATAGTACGCGACCATCCTCCCCAGATCAGTCCCCAATAAAACATCAGTGGGCAGGTTTTCGGACACCCCCACATCCTTCACCCCGCTCCCGGCACCCCAGTCAATGAAAACTCGGGCTATCGGCAAGGGGTAGTGGACGCCCCCAATCCCGGTGACAGTTAAGGTTTTCCCCGGAATCAACTCTTCAGGGGCCGCCAGTTCGGGTCGGATGAGGGTTCGTTCAGCCCCGGTGTCCTTGAGGCCTGTAGCAAGACGGGCCCCCACGCGGACGGGCTGCACGTTGTCATCAACCCTCCCCACCACACCACCCACCAAAAGAACAGAGGCATTGTGCCCGGGGGCCTTGGCTGGGTGGTTCTTCTGCCTCTCCGGACAGGTGGCGCTGATGTGTCCAGTCCTTTTACAGGAGAAACACTGGCGGGGGTCTGATGTAGGCCTGGAGCTGGCAAAGGGGATAGTGCCTCCAGAGGGATGACTGGCAGGGGCACTGGGGTTGGTTGCAGGCTTACCCCCTCCCCAGCGGGCGGTGACGGGCTTCCGCACCTCAGTTTTCCGGTTGGCCTCATAGCTGTCGGCGATCCGTGCTGTTCTGACCGCGTCCTCCGGTTCTCGGTCCAGGATGAACTGTCGGACCTCAGCTGGGCACAGATGCAGGAACTGGTCTTTGATCGTCAGGTCCCTCAGGTTCTCAAAGGTGTCAACTGACAGTCCATGGATCCACTGGCCAAAGTGGTTCCTGAGTCCTTGCACCACATCGCTATAACTGTCGTGTGGGCCACGTTGGAGGTTCCGGAACTTCTTTCGGTATACCTCAGGGGTTAGCTGGTACTTGGCGATCAGGGCCTGCTTGATGGCCTGATAGTTGTCATCTTGATCCGGCGTGAGTGAAGCAAACGCCTCCAGAGCTTTGCCCTTTAGCCCGGGGGTCAAGTACCTGGCCCATTGGTTGTCAGGCAGCCGGTACTGTCTGCAGACTTTCTCAAAGGCCCGCAGAAAAGTGTCCAAGTCTCCGTCCTTTTCCATCACGGGAAAGTGCTCCGGCCAGGGCTTGGGACTCTGAGCGCTGCTGGGCACACTGCTCTGGGCTGTGGAGGGCATTGCCCCTTGTCTGAGCAGCTCCAGTTCATGGGCTCTCTGAGCTTCCCGCTCGGCTCTCTCAGCCTCCCGCTGGGCTTGGGCCTCGGCTCTCTCAGCCTCTCGCTGGGCTTTGGCCTCCTGCTGGTATCGCTGGATCAGCTCCAGGCGCCCATCACGGTCGTCGGTTGGGAGTGCCTCCAGGGCCGCCTGCAGGTAAGGGTCCAACCCGCCCTGGGTGTAATCGTGCAGGGTTTGGGCCTCTGCTGCAGCACCACCTTGGCCGGGGCCGGCTCCTGCGCCCGCCTCGCTCTCAGCGTGGTCCCGTGCCATCAATGCCTGGATCACTTCGGCTTTGGTTTGGGCCATGGGGACAATCTCCCTCCACTCGCACATGGCAAGAAGAGCTTCCTTGCTATTCCGATTATACCAGTCGTATCCCCTCGTAGCCATGGTTGCCAAATAAAAGATAGGATAGAAAAACCAAAGAGAAGGGAGGGGTAACCGCAAGTACACACAATTGTCTCAGGACTAATAAACACTGAGCTTGTTCTCCAAAACTTTAGATGCAGGGTCCCTGAAGAACCGTGCAAGTTTTTTAGTGAGAGGAATGATTGCTCAGACCAGATCACTAATGCTCTATAATCCCACTGCTGCCACCACATGTGACGAAACGTGCCCACGGTCCGCCACACGGTAGCCCGGGGTATCACGGCTTGTGATCCCTCCGTGCCGCAAATGTGACGAAAACGCGCACACACACGACGGCTGCTGCCGTCCGACCCAGTAAACTGCAGGGATTTATAATTATCCCACTTCCACTTAGGAACTTGCAGCTCTCTGGCCCCCCTTACCCTCAGGTCAGTCAGGGAACTGCACCTAGGATATTAGTCGCCAGACGGGTCACTTGGATGTGTGCTGGCTATTGGGCACGCTGCAGTGAGGGAATTATAATTACTCCGGGCCACAGCCGGGCAATACACTTATAAAACCCGCTCCGTCACTGCCAACGCCACCCCATAGGTCAACACTTTACACCCCTTCTTTTAAGCTGCCACCAGCTACGGTTTACTTGGAACAATTTATCAAGAGGGTCCGTAGCAACCCCAAAACAGTAGCGTAGTACTTCAGGCACGTGTAAATTCGTTTATAGAGCAAGAGAAACAAACTAATAATTTTATAGGTTTATTCCTTAAAAATGCAGGCAGTGCTTATAGTTTAAAAAAACGGTAACAAGCTGAGACAATATCGTTATGTACAATATGGTTACAGAAAATAAAAGGGGTTAACATAAGGAAGATCAACTTACAGTTCTTAGATCATAGTAGGCAAGCCATGCGGTCGGGGGAGGGGAGACACATCACAATGCATCACAGAGCTGCTATAAGTCTGGTGTCCAGGGCAGATCTGAGGCAGAAAACCTGGCCCCTACCTTATAGACCTGTGGCCGTGACATCATAAACGGGGTGGAGTTACCAGGGTCCTCCTCTTGCTCTAAGTGGTGATCTTAGTTCAGAAAACTAATAACTATCATAACTTAGAGATGGAGTCTCTTACAGCGATGCACAGCATACCATTGTACTCTGCAAGATGTTGGCGTACATTTAAGTCTAAACGCAGAGTGCCTGGGTGGATCGCTAAGCAGAAATCTGTTTCTTGGGTTCTGTTGGAGTTACGGGTTCACCAGTACCACGGGAACGATGCCTGTCGGCGCATGGTTCAAAACAGGGACTTTCGTGTTTCTGACGCAACCTCCCACCGTGTTATAAGCAAAAAGGATGAATCCTCATAATGGCTGCTAGGGGAGCAAAAGCACATGTGCAGACAATGGGGACCCCTGCGGTGAGGCGGGAAACTCCAGCACTGGTAGCTCAGGTTACACTGAGCCTTACTTATGCTGGGAGGGGGAAGGGAAGCTCAGCTATACACAAGCTGCTAAATGTAGTAGATGTCATCACAAGGAGGAACATGTGAATGTCCCGGGATCTTGTAGTCCTGCTGTGTTGGGGGTTTGGATCTTGTCGATGGTCTCTATGTGAATGCAGGTTTTTCATCTCCTCCCATTGCAAGGATAGTCCCTCTTGGTAAATCTGAGGGCATTGAACTTCAGGTCATGATGTTTCTTAAATTTGGAGGTTGCCTGTAGCATAGCAAGGGGGGGGGCTTTGAATAATATTTTTAACCGGTCATCCTTGTGTAGGATATGGTGAAGTTTCTTAGCCGTTTTTCTCAGTATTTCAAGCTGTGGGTTGTAGGACATTACCAGAGGTACACGATGATTATTCTTTTTCTTCTGTATTGAAGTACTTGACTTCTAGGGATCCTTGTGGCCCTGATGATCTGATCATCAATGGAGGTGGATGGTAACCTGATTTAAAGATGACATTCTAAGCTGGGTTAGTTCATCCCTGTCCTTCGGACTGGAACAGATACGGTTCTATCTGAGGACCTGGCTGCAGACAATGGACTTTTTAATGTGTTTAGGATTTTGATTCTGTTAGGACAGTTATGCTTGAATGATGCGGTCGGAAACCAGATTGTAGCCTGTCAAAGAGGGAGCAGGAAGAAGAGTGGGAGAACATTTCAAGATGGACATGCCGTTCTAGTAGTTTTGAGGCATAGGGGATCAGTAATATGAAGCGATAGATAGACATAGAGGATGGGTCTAGGGAGGGCTTTTTATTATTACTATTACTATTATTATTATTATTTATATAGCACCATTAATTCCATGGTGCTGCACATGAGAAGGGGTTACATACAAATAACAGGTATCACTTACAGTAACCTAACAATGACAGACTGGTAGAGGGGAGAGGACCCGGCCCTTGCGGGCTTACATTCTACAGGATGGTGGGGACGGAGACAGTAGGTCAGGGGTTGCAGTAGCTCCGATGGTGTTGGGGTGGCCGCGTGGCCATTACAGGCTGTAAGTTTTCCTGAAGAGGTGGGTTTTCAGGTTCCATCAGTAATAGCAGACAGATACAGGGTGAGTGGGATCAGGAAAGATGGGTGATGGTGATGGGATTGCAGCCAGTAGACATAACTGAGGATGAAGCAGATCAATTGCCAGATTGATAGAAATAATGAAGCATAGTAATAATTATAATGACGCATCTATAGCAGGGGTTATTTTCTGGCATATTTCTAATGAGTCCTTTCAGAGACATCCTTATAGAGACAGAGGTTGGGTGTGAATGAGGCATGTTTGTAGCATTACAGGAAACCCCAGTTGTTAGTGATAGGTTGAAGAGATGGGTTGCGGTTGGGATGAAGACTGTGGTGAGGTTTGGGATGGGGTGTGATGGGATCGGGTCAAGTGAACAGGTGGTGAGATGTGATTTGGGGAGAGGAAAGTTGATTTTCCGTAATGGCGGAGACGCTGGTTTTGTAGGAAGAGCGCTGAGTAGTTATGAAGAGGGGCTGTGGGGACTGTAGGCTGAAGCTTTCTCTGATGTTGTCAATCATTTGCTTGAAGAATGAGGCAAAGACTTTAGCTGAAAGGAGAGGCCACTAATCAGCACTGTTGTAAACTGCTCTCTATGATGCTGCTTTCTTGTGTTTTCTGTAACCCAGTGTTGGATTCACATCTTCACTGCTCAGTACTGCTGTATAACATCCTCCTTGCTGAAGCTTTCTATTGATTGTCACACTCAGAGCTGGATTCACAGCTACACTCCTCTGTACTGCTGTATAATGTCCTCCATGATGCAAATTTTTTAGTAAGTTTTTTATCTCTCCAATGCTGGATTTACAGCTAAAGTGCTTAGTACATGCTGATGCTTCTTGTGAACATATGCTACAAAGAGGCAGGAGAGCAGGAATCTCTCATGTCTGTGGGTTGTGTATGGGAGATATCATAGCAGCTAGTTCTTCTGAAATGAGCCTCAATTTTATAAGGACTATGCTTTTTGGGCAGGACTCTTTGGCACCTCGGGGTGAGCAGGAACCACATTTATGTGATGAGAACACTCCTCTCCTGAGATACTCTGTGCGGTCCTGCTCCTGTCACCATGGGGCTCTCAGTATGTGATACCCCATACTGTATAGGGTATGCCACACTAAACAACATCGCTAACGGGATCGCTAAAAAAACGTCACTATTTAGCGATCCCGTCGCTGGAATCGTTCCGGACCCTATTTTCGTCGCTGGCGCCCCGCTGGTAAGTATCTAATCGCTGAGTGTGGCACCTTTTTTAGCGATTTAGCGGTACTTTTGTACCGCTAAAGTCGTTAAGGAGATCGCTAACAGCGATAGCGTCCTAACGACATCGCTAAAATAGGTAGCCACTAGCGATATAGAAACAATCCCGCTAGCGATCTCATTAGTATGCGACGCTAACGAGATCGCTAGCGGGATTGTGTAGTGTGGCAGTACCTTTAGTCTCAGTAAATTTCTATCTTGCCAAACTGAGAAAGACATACAAGATTGTATAAGATTGTCTGCATCCCAACAAGGCAGCGTGACTGAGTAGATGAGGAGCTCAGGAGCCACCAGGATAAGACACAGGTTTGTGATGAAGGAGCGTCTGGGAAACTGTAGATTTAGCAGCGCAGACAAGGGTCTGTTGTAGCAGCGAAATGCTGCATGTGCAGGTGAGCCAGATGCCACATATGGAGGGAGAGGAGCCTCATTTGTTTCATATCTCCAGCATGACAGCGCTGCATCTGGACGCGGTCAGGTGCTCGATCACCGGCTCACTCCTAACAAGCAGGGCATCACCGAATGTAACGCCACGATCTGCAGCGCAATAAGCAGAAAGACGACAAAGGCGAGTAATTAGCAGGAAAGTGGCAAAAATTAACCACATCCTACCTGTGCTCAACAACCCAAGTGTATGTCTGGTCAGTGCTATAGTGACAACAATGAGGTCAGCGGTGACATCACTGAGAATGCCTCCTATCCATCACTAGAGATCAGCTGTGACATCACTGAGAATGCCTCCTATCCATCACCAGAGATCAGCTGTGACATCACTGAGAATGCCTCCTATCCATCACTAGAGATCAGAGGTGACATCACTGAGAATGCCTCCTATCCATCACTAGAGATCAGTGGTGACATCACTGAGAATGCCTCCTATCCATCACTAGAGATCAGCGGTGACATCACTGAGAATGCCTCCTATCCATCACCATATATCAGAGGTGACATCACTGAGAATGCCTCCTATCCATCACTAGAGATCAGAGGTGACATCACTGAGAATGCCTCCTATCCATCACTAGAGATCAGAGGTGACATCACTGAGAATGCCTCCTATCCATCACCAGAGATCAGTTGTGACATCACTGAGAATGTCTCCTATCCATCACTAGAGATCAGAGGTGACATCACTGAGAATGCCTCCTATCCATCACTAGAGATCAGTGGTGACATCACTGAGAATGCCTCCTATCCATCACTAGAGATCAGCGGTGACATCACTGAGAATGCCTCCTATCCATCACCATATATCAGAGGTGACATCACTGAGAATGCCTCCTATCCATCACTAGAGATCAGAGGTGACATCACTGAGAATGCCTCCTATCCATCACCAGAGATCAGCGGTGACATCACTGAGAATGCCTCCTATCCATCACTAGAGATCAGAGGTGACATCACTGAGAATGTCTCCTATCCATCACTAGAGATCAGAGGTGACATCACTGAGAATGCCTCTATCCATCACTAGAGATCAGCGGTGACATCACTGAGAATGCCTCCTATCCATCACTAGAGATCAGAGGTGACATCACTGAGAATGCCTCCTATCCATCACTAGAGATCAGAGGTGACATCACTGAGAATGCCTCCTATCCATCACTAGAGATCAGAGGTGACATCACTGAGAATGCCTCCTATCCATCCCCTAGAGATCAGAGTGACATCACTGAGAATGCCTCCTATCCATCACTAGAGATCAGCGGTGACATCACTGAGAATGCCTCCTATCCATCACTAGAGATCAGCGGTGACATCACTGAGAATGCCTCCTATCATCACTAGAGATCAGGGTGACATCACTGAGAATGCCTCCTATCCATCACTAGAGATCAGCGGTGACATCACTGAGAATGCCCCTATCCATCACTAGAGATCAGGGTGACATCACTGAGAATGCCTCCTATCCATCACTAGAGATCAGAGGTGACATCACTGAGAATGCCTCCTATCCATCACTAGAGATCAGCGGTGACATCACTGAGAATGCCTCCTATCCATCACTAGAGATCAGAGGTGACATCACTGAGAATGCTCCTATCCATCACTAGAGATCAGAGTGACATCACTGAGAATGCCTCCTATCCATCACTAGAGATCAGAGGTGACATCACTGAGAATGCCTCCTATCCATCACTAGAGATCAGCGGTGACATCACTGAGAATGCCTCCTATCCATCACTAGAGATCAGAGGTGACATCACTGAGAATGCCTCCTATCCTTCACCAGAGATCAGTGGTGACATCACTGAGAATGCCTCCTATCCATCACTAGAGATCAGAGGTGACATCACTGAGAATGCCTCCTATCCATCACTAGAGAGGGTATCAGAGTTTGACATCACTGAGAATGCTCTATCCATCACTAGAGATCAGAGGTGACATCACTGAGAATGCCTCCTATCCATCACTAGAGATCAGCGGTGACATCACTGAGAATGCCTCCTATCCATCACCAGAGATCAGGGTGACATCACTGAGAATGCTCCTATCCATCACTAGAGATCAGAGGTGACATCACTGAGAATGCCTCCTATCCATCACAGAGATCAGAGTGACATCACTGAGAATGTCCTCCTATCCATCACTAGAGATCAGCGTGACATCACTGAGAATCCCTCCTATCCATCACTAGAGATCAGCGGTGACATCACTGAGAATGCCTCCTATCCATCACTAGAGATCAGAGGTGACATCACTGAGAATGCCTCCTATCCATCACTAGAGATCAGAGGTGACATCACTGTCATCATCAGTCAGTGACTCAGAGAAGCCTCTATCATCACTAAGATCAGTGACATCTGAGAATGCCATCATCAAGATCAGGTGACATCATGAATCCTCCATCCATCAAGGATCAGTGAATACTGAGAATCTCTATCCTAATCAGGACTCACTGAGAATGCCTATCCATCAGAGATAGTACACGGAATGCCTCATCATATGATAGGCTCACTGAAATCTCATGTGACATCACGAATCCTATCCCATAGAGATCGGGTGACACCGAGAAGCTCCATCCTCCTAGATCAGGAACCTAGAATGCCATCCATCCAGAGATAGTGACATCCTGAGAATGCCCTATCATCACTAAGACAGGGTGACACAAAATGCTCTATCCATCACAGAGTCAGGTGACATCACGAAATGCCTCTTCATCACTAGAGATCAGGGTGACATCACTGAGAATGCTCTATCCTCATAGAGATCAGTGACATCACTGAGAATGTCCACCATCACTAGAGATCAGGGTGACATCATGAGAATGCCTCCTATCCATCACTAAGCAAGGTGACATCACTGAGATGCTCCTATCATCACAAGATCAGGTGACATCACTGAGAATGCCTCCTATCCATCACAGAGATCATGACATCACGAGAATCCCTATCCACACAGAGATCACGTGACATCACTGAGATGCCTCCATCATCATAGAGATCAGGGTGACTCACTGAGAAGCTCCTACCATCACTAGAGATCGTGACATCACTGAGAATGCTCCTATCCTCACAGAGTCAGCGGTGACATCACTGAGAATGCTCTATCCATCACAGAGATCGTGACATCATGAGAATGCTCCTATCCATCACTAGAGTCAGAGTGACATACTGAGAATGCCTCATCCATCCAGAGATCAGGTGACATCACGAGATGCTCCTATCCATCATAAGATCAGGTGACATCACTGAGATGCCTCCTATCCATCATAAATCAGGGTGAATCATGAAATGCCTCTATCCATCAAGAGATCAGGTGACATCACTGAGATGCTCTATCCATCACTAAAAGAGGTGACATCATGAAAGCTCTATCATCACAGAGATCAGGTGACTCACTGAGAAGCTCTATCCATCCTAGAGTCAAGGTGAATCATGAGAATGCTCTATCCACACGAGTCAGGGTGACTCATGGAAGCTCCTATCCATCACTAGAGATCAGGTGACATCACTGAGAAGCCTCCTATCCATCATAGAGATCAGGTGACATACTGATCATCAATCTCACCTGATCTACTCACAGATCTACATAGATGTCTATCACTAATCACAGAGTCATCATGTTCAACGAGAGTCTCATGCATCTGATCAGTCTAAGTCCGTACATAGATCCTAAAGACAGGGACAAACCTCCTCATAGTCAGGGAATCGAGCCTCTATCTCATAGAATGATCATAAGACTAAAGTCTACTAGACTACATCATAGAGTCATCTAATTACAATGTGCTATCTACAGACGTGAATTGAGAATCTCCTACATCAGATAGGTGACTAGAGAAGCCTATCATCAGGTCACTGTCTATCTAGAGAAGGGTGACTCCTAGATGCTCATCATAGATCAGGTGACATCATGATTCTCATAAATAGTGCATTAGAAGTATACAGCTCTACACGGACCTATCAAGATAGGGATACTGAGAGTCTCCTATCTCAAGAATCAGGTGCATACTGAGAATCCCCTTCCATCATAGAGATCAGAGTGAATCATGAGAATGTCCTATCCATACAGAGATCAGCGGTGACATCACTGAGAATGCCTCCTATCCATCAATAGAGGTGAAAACGAGATGTCTCTATCCTCCAGATATCGGAACTGAGATGCCTACATCACCAGATAGGTATCTGAGAATGTCTTCATCACTGGAGTCAGGTGACACACTGAGCTTCATCATAGAGATCAGCGCTGACATCATGAGATCCTATCTCACTGAGAGCTTACATCATGAGAAGGCTACCATCATCTACGGATCACTCCTACATCACTAGAGATCATGACATCACTGAGAATGCTCATCATCAGAGATAGCGTGACATCACTGAGAATCCACGATCAGAGGTCATGGACTCCACTAGAGATCAGGTGCATACAGAGAATGCTCCATCACAGGAGGAATCACTGAATCAGCTCAAGATGCCTCCATCATACAGGATCAGGTGACATCAGAGATCCTCTCCATACAATCAGTGTATCACTGAGATGCCTCCTATCCCCTGAATCTGCATCATGGAATCCTAATCCTAGATCAGCTTAATCATGAGAATGCCTCCTATCCATCACTAGGATCGGGTGATCACTGAGAATGTCTCCATCCATCACAGAGATCAGCGTGACATCACTGAGAATGCCTCCATCACTAGAGATCAGGGTGACATCACTGAAATGCCCTATATCACAGAGATCACGGTGACATCACTG
>JARQOD010001103.1:0-109473 GCA_033576555.1 Oophaga sylvatica | reverse complement strand
TCATGCTTACTCCACAGGCAATTCTGATAAAGCCCAAGGGAAGGTTGACGTCCGTAATTCTTTATTTTCTAATAATTGTGCCAATAGTTGTTGCTTTCTTACTAAGCTGTTGCCTATTACCGTAGCCCATCCACCTTGGGCAGGTCTACATCAGGCCAAAAGTTTTGAGAATACCAAAATTTTATTTTCACATGATCTGTGCCCCTTGGTTTTTATGGTGTTTGCAGATTTTTTTATCACTGAAAGAAATATAATAATTGCAAACAATGAGTAAAAAAAGCTTATATTGACGTAAAAGATTAATGAGCAAGTCAATTTTGCATGTTGCCCTTTTCGGACCTCTGCAATTTCCCCTGGATGCCTCTCAACAAATTCTGGACCAAATCCGACTGATAGAGCCATTTTGACAATCAATGCTTTCATTTTGTCAAATTTTTTGGGTTTTTGTTTGTCCACCCGTCTCTTGATGATTGACCAACAAGTTCCAATGGATTAGTTGGGGATTTCCAGGCCATGACCCAAAATCTCATGTTTTGTTCCTGAGCCATTTAGTTACATTTTTGCTTTATGGAAAGGGCCATTAGCTGGAAAAGGCTTTGTTGATCGCCAAACTCTCTTGGAGGGTTAGGGAAGGCCTTGGAGGCATTTGGTACCATTCTTTATTCCTCTTGTTTTAGGCAAGACTGTGAGGAGCGTTCCCTTGGTGAGAAGCAACCCCACACTGAATGGTTCGGTTGTTAACAGTTGGCTGAGACGTGGGGACATACCTTGTTTTCCGAATGAGGCGTTTCCTGATGTCCCAACAATCGAAAAGGGGATTCTAAGAGAAAAAACTTTCCCCAGTCCTAGCAGTCCCTGCCTGTCCTTTTGCAGAATACAGTCTGCCCATGTGTTTTTTCTGGAGAGAAGTGGCTTCTTTGCTGCCCTATTTTTGAGACCAGGCTTGCTCCAAGGTCTCCGCCTCCACGTGCGTGCAGATGCTCACCCCCTGCTGCCATTCCTGAGCAAGTCTGCACTGCAGGTAGCCCGACCCGCAGGCTGAAAAAACTTTTAAGAGACGGTCTGGCGCTTGGGTCCTTTTTGTGCGCCTGAAGCCTTTTGGCAACAATGGAACCTCTCTCCTTTAAGTTCTTGATGAGCGATAGATTGTTGACTGAGGTGCAATCTTTCTAGCTGCAATACTTTCCCTGTAGGCCATTTTTGTGCATTGCAATGATGACTGCACGTTTTTCTTTGAGATAACCAGGAACAGAAGAGAAACAAGATGCCAAAGCACCAGCCTCCTTTTAAAGTGTTTTGGTGTATTCTTTCTTAATCTGAAGATGATCTCCGCCAGCCTCATCAACACCCCACCTGTTTAATGGAGCAATCAATGAAAAAAGGTTAGCGCCCTTTTAAAGCAGGGCTGCAATGATGTTGAAATGTTTTTGGGGGATAAAGTTCTTTTTAGCCAATATTGACTTTGCAATAATTTGCTGTAAGCTGATCACTCTTTAAACATTTGAGTATTGCAAATTGCCATTAGAAAAGTTTGAAAGAGAGACTTTGTAAAAATTAATATTTGTGTCTTCTCAAACTTTTGGCCATAAGTACAATTTTGTCCTGGTTTCCTAGACAGGTCCAGAATTTTGCTGTTGATCAAGCACTTATTTCATGCAAAAAAAATCAATTTAATTATTTAAAAAAAACATACAATGTGATATTTGGTTTTTTATTATTTTTCTGTTTTCACAGTTGAAGTGTACCTAGGATAAAAACTACAACTCTCCATTCTTTGAATTGGGAAAACTTGTAAAATTAGCAGTGTATTAAATCTTATTCTCCCCACATTATGGAAAAAAAGGGGAAAAGGGGATTTTTTTTATTGTGTCTGTACATGTAGGAGAAAAAGTGTAGTCGGAATTGTGGTGACTTACACTACGTGCCATGGAAATGTATTATATTGGGTTGGGACACGAAGGGGAATCACAATTTTTGTGTGAATCCACAAACATTCCTATTTCCTGTGTTTAAAAGTTGTGAATTATTCTTTCATGACCCGCTAAATAATTGTTTAGGGTGAGTGGTTGAAGAAGTTTTCAGCTCAAAATTCCTTTGATACTACAAATTTCTATTACGCCCCTTCCATCTTTTAGCAATCCCCTATTTTGGATGAGACAAGTAGGGATTGAATGGGTTCCTTGGCATCTCTTCTTTAAGTATAGCTAAACTCTCCATGGTCAATGTCAAAGAGACATCAAGCTTATTCATTTTCAATTACAAATTGTCATTGTTAATTGATAATTTTCTAATAATCATTTGTGCACTAATTTGTTTTTGCGTTTTGTACTTTATTACTAAACTTATACTTCCTCGTGGGAATTTTTGTGGGACAAGATTTGTTTTCTGATTAAAATATTCCCCATATTGAACAGAAATGGCTTTTTCCCGTGTGAGTTCCTGATGTCAGCAAGATCTGGATTTTCCCTGAAAACATTTTTCACCATTTTAAATGAAAATCGTTTCTCCCTGTTGACATCTCTGATTTTAACTTTCTTGATTTTTCATAAAATATTTCCACATTCTGAACATGAATATGGCTTCCCCGTGTGACTTCTCTGTGATAACAAGTCTTGATTTAGTAGGTAAACATTCCTACATTCTAAACATGAAAATTGTTTCTGCTTGTGTGATTTAATGATGCCTACCAAAAATTTGGTTTTTCACTGTAAAACATTACCACATTCTGAACAAGAAAATAGCTTCTCCCCTGTATGAGTTAATGTTCTGCAAATCAGATTTGAACCCAACATTTCCACATTTGACAGAAAATGGCTCTCCCTTTGTGAATTTTCTGGGAAAAAGATTTGTTTTGATTAAAACATTTCCCACATTCGAACAGAAAATTGCTTTTCCCCTGTGTGAATTCTCTTGATTTCAGTTGGCCTTCTCCCATACTTTCCCCCCATTTGAACAGAAATGGCTTCTTCCCGTGTGAATTTCTAGTTTATAAGATTTGCTTTCCGGTTTTAAAACTTTTCCCACACTGAACATGAAAATGGATTTTCCTGTGGAATTCTTGATGGTTAATGTGGATTTTCATAATAACATTTCCCACATTCTGACAATGAAAAATGGCTTATCCCCTGTGTGTTTTTTCAGATGGGCAACAAGATGTGTTTTCCGAAAAAACATTTTCTACATTCTGAGCATGAAATGGCTTCTCTCCTGTGTGAATTCCTGATGTAAGCAAGATTGATTTGTCTGTAAAGATTTTCCCCCCATTCTGAACAGGATTACAGCTTCTCCCCTGTGTGTATCCGATGCGAAAAGGCTTATTTACTACTTTAATATTTTCCACACTCTAACACGAAATAGTTTTCCCGTAAGTAACTTCCATCTTCAACAGCACTTTCTGATTAATTTTGGCTATTTTTTTGTGAAGCAGAAGAGATGCCGGGTTTAAAGGTCAGGGTCAGTTTTTTTGAGAGAGCTTGACTGTATCGCGAGAAAAGAGGTTCTTACAGAATGGATGTGCTACTACAATTAAGCTGCAAAACTGAGAATAGCATTGTCCCTCAGGCTCCTGGTGCTGTCACCTGCCAAGAATAATACTTATTTTTTATTAAATAACAGGGCATTGGAATTATATTAATTTTTATTTATTACATACTTTATAAACATTTCATGCAACTGTAATAGAATTTATTCGACAGTGAACCACAAAAGAGAAGCTGATAGTTTAGGTAAAGTCCACCAGGTTGGCTCTTTCAAATTTTCACTTCTCTTTTGTAGCCTTCTTCTCTTAGGGTTCTGTTTGCTGTGTTTTCACCAATCTTTCCAGTTAAATTTTTAAAGAGACTCTTTGAGGCCTGTATTAAGGTTTATTAGGCGATCCATCTCATGCCTCTCTGCAGAGACAAGAATGTGCATGGGGAAGCACGGAGGAGCATAAATGGTAATAAAACTTGTCATAGCCGCAGGTTAAAAAAAGGCTACTTGGACAAATTTAGACAGTCTGTCTTTCGGCGATTAAGAGAAACCCTAGCTTTTAATTTTAACCCCTGTACAGGAATTTGGTCTTAAACGATTATTCACTGGATTTCATGGAAAGCTGCATCCAAAAGGAGAGAACCAAGGCAAGGAATGTTGAGTAGTCAGGTCACGACCAGTGGTCAGTGTACGGACAATACTGTAAAGGAAATGTTAAAAAGCGGACAGTTGAAAATCAGGAATTTCCACGGGTGAATGCAGGAACAAACACAGAAGGAAGCCTAATTATAAATGGCAATGGACACAGGATTTCAGGGCTTAAATCTTGTACCACCCAGCGAGAGGCAAACACTGATGTTAACACTGTATTGCCCAATCTGGCCAACTTCATGCCAGGGGAAAAAACAAGAACGTCACCCTGCTTTGCGGCAACGAGGAGCGACAGGAAGGGCAGGGACAATGCAGATTCACACACAGTGCCATGGATTTGGAGAAATGTAAGGTTTTGTATTTTTTTTTAATGTAACAAGCAAGAAATGCACAAGTTTTCAATTTTTTGTTATCAGCAAGCCAATGAAATTAGCCAAAAATAAATAAGGGCAAAGGGGTATCTAAAAAGTTTTGCCAGGTTCTTGAATGCCATTGTTGTCATTTCCCTGTTTTTTTTGTGGTTTTTTGCCTTACACTGGTGCTTGAAAATTTGTAAAACCTCTTTTTCCAAATTGTCCATTTTCTGCATAATTTAAAAAACCAGATTATTACCGGTAATGCTCTTTATAGGCCCACGACAGCACCCCTGAGGAGGGGATCCGCCCCTAGGAACAGGAACCTAAGAGAGATAAAAGGGGCGGCCCCCCCGCTCCTCATTTGTTTACAGAGAATGGGGAACCGCCAAAAGTTTCAGTAATTTGCACCATAACTGTTTAACATATTTATACATATTTACCTGCTAGACTATATATAGCCAATAAAATCAATCCTTCACCAAAAGGATGCCCGTGTATACCCAAGTGGGGAGGGAAAGTGTTGGGTGCTGTGTGGGCTCTTAAAAGAGCTTCGGTAAGTAATCCGGTTTTTTCTTTCGCCACGACAGCACCCACTGAGAGATTTTCAAAGGACAATTATCTGGGAGGACCACCGTGCAAGGATTGATCTACAAACACTAGATCTGATTGAGGAGGTGATCTAATTTTGTTTCATAGAATAGAAGGTGAAGCCCAGGTTGCGGCTTAATTAAGGTCATCGGACATCTGCTCTTTCTGCCAAAAGACCATATGGCTCGTGCGGAATGTGCCTTCAAGCTTTGGGGAAATTTTTTCTTTTTTTGCCACATACGCCAATGCATTGCGTCTCTAATCCTCGAGTAGCGGCTTTTCGTTACTCCGCCACCTTTGCGGCTGCCCTGAAAGAAACAAAGAGAGCCGCTCTTCCCAGGGGTGTCCTATTAATATGTAAGTTGATCTTTTAAATCAAAGGGTTTGGGGAAAATTTCTCTTCGTGGTGATGAGGGGTTGTCATAAAAAAAAGGAAATAAATTTTCTTGAGATCTATGAATTTAGTTTGATATTTAGGAAGATAAGACGGGTCTTTTTTTATACTATCCTGTCAGAAATATAGATAAGAAAGGAGGATCTATTGATAAGGCGTGGAGAACATCACTCTTCTTGTGAGGTCAAGGCTACTTAAAACGGTTTTTAATGAGGATATTTTTTTGGGAAAAGACGAATGGGTTCAAATGGCTTTTGTTAAGGCGTCTGGACTAGTTAAGTCCAAAATGGCATTTGAGGTATATGGCTGGTTCTGCCGATGGCTGCTGAGATAAACGAGCTACCCATTTTTTTGCCCTATGTTGACTTATAGGCACCCGGGGCCGATACCTGCCCCTTAAGATATTTACCGATAGGCCTAATTCATGCCCTTTTTGTAAAAATTCTAGTAGCTGGGATGGACTTCACTAGTAGACTGTTTGTTACGGTAGTGAGGAGTGCGGAAAAGGCAATACACCAGACGTTGGAATCTTGGGGGACCCAGTACCCTGACTAACCACCAACTAGAGGCAGCCGTGGAGCGTTCCTCGTTGGCCTAGACGCCTCGTCACAGCCTGAGAAACTAACTACACCTAAAGATAGAATAGGAAGTATCTGCCCGGGCAGAACCCCAAAAAATAATAGAAAGCCCCAAACATGTATGGCGGTTAGACAAAGAAATTTGGACAAGAAAGAAAATATAGGCAAACCTGGCCCAAATATCTAATGGAAAAGGATAGGAAGGGTACTTACTGCAATCCCAGAAAAACAAAAAACACCAACTCTACTAATTTAAAAATCCCTGAGTCACACGACCTTACCACCTAAATTAGTTCTCTGGTGTAACAAAAACACAGCCACTGAAAAAATGGAAAAAGCAAAAGTCAAAACACGTGGTGGAATAAATGGAGGGCAAAAGCCCCGGAGGGGACCTGAAGCCCCACAGAAGTGCGGACAAAATGCAAAAATATGCAAAAACACAAAATAAGAAATTGTCTTATAGTAGAGGGTGCAGACAACACGCAGGCACAAGGGAAACTGGAAAGAAGGATTCGACCGAACAATTGAAACCGGCAACCCTGAGGGAAAATGATTCCCTTAAATAGCCCAAATTTCAGTAAACCGATTCCCATCCCACTTGTACCGCTTTAACCACCAGAGGGGCCTCTGTCAGAATCACTCAAACCCATTCACAACAGTACCCCCCTTGAGGAGGTCCCAAAACCCCTCTTTGAGCAACCGGTCGGTCAGGAGAGTTCTATGATACGCACGGATAAGTCCTAGCATGGATTCCGAAGCAAACACCCGAATTTTCTTCCTGCCCATAACCTCTCCATTTAACCAAATTCTGGGTCTTCGTCTAGAAAAACAAACCCAAATTTATTTTCTCAACCACATATCCAATTGCCCTCAACCCAAAACAGGGCAGGAGCACAGCGCAGGAACCACTGGCTCAACAAACCTCTTAACAAGGATTGTGGAACACGTTATGGTTCTTAAATGTCCCTGGAAGAAGCAAACGAAAAGAAACGGATTAATAATCCCCCAGATCTTTTAAGGCCAATGAACCAGGTTAAATTTAGGAGTGCTACTTCTAAATATTCTTTGAGGACAACCAGACCAAGTCCCCCACTTTAAAAACCGAGGACCATCGTCCTATGCCGTTAGCAAAACGCTGGGCCTTCTCCTGAGAGGGGACAACCTCTCCCAACCTGGTCCCAAATCTGCTGCATAGCTCAAACAACAGGTCAACCCCCTGGACAGACAGAACCTCCGTCTGCCTGAAAAAAAATCGGGGTGAAACCCAGAATTACAGAAAAAACGGGAGACTCAAAGTGGCAGAGTAGCCCATTTAAGGCAAACTCAGCCAAAGGCAAAAAAGGACCCCCGTCCTGATCAGCAGACACAAAGCATTTAGATAAGTCTCCAATGTCTGGTTTGTTTTCAGTTTGACCATTGGTCTGAGGATAAATGCCGGGAAAGACATTGAACACCATTTAGAACAAAAAGTCCTCCAAAATCGGAAACAAACTGCTCCTCTGTAACACAATGTTCTCAGGAATGCGTGTAAAAAAGAACCCAGTGGAAGGAACAACGGCACCAATTCGAGGAGGAAGGAAATTAGGTAATGGCCAAAGATGTTCATTTTGGAAAACCTATCACAAATTACCCAGGGTGGTATTCTTGAGAAACAGGAAGATCGGAAATGAAATCATAGAGATATGGGTCCATGGTCTTTGGGACAGGCAAGGCATCAACAAACCACTAGGCAGGCAAGGCTTGGGCGAGAGCAAGTCCCGCAACTGCACAAATTCCCCCCCCCCCCCCCCCCATGCACCCCCCCCCCCCACCCACCCCCAAACCCGGACCACCAAGTCTCTGGTACCAAAATTCCGGGATGCCCAGCCATGCGGAACAATGATCTCAGACACACACTCTTTTTCCATTGGTCCGGGCAAACAATTTTCCACAGGCAGCCTCGGGCCTATCCTCCTGACACCCCTCCAAGCAAGTTCAATTGGGAGTGCGGAAAGAACTACCCCTCTTCCAAAATAACAGAGGGACAAGCCGGAGGCCGCAAGGAAACTCTCGGAGGGCATGCTTAACTCTTGTGCAGGAAGAAAGGAAACCACAAAATTAAAACGTGGAAAAACAAGGACCCCCGGCCTGTCTAGGATTGAGTGCTTGGCGATTCAGATAGACCAATTTTATGGTCCGTAAGGACCACCACCTTGTTTGCTCCCTCCAGCCAATGTTCCACTCTTCAAAGCCCACTTCTGGCAAAAACTCCGATACCCAGTCATTATTACTTCAGTAGGAGAAAAATTTTCGAGGGAAAAAGGCAAAGGGTACTTTTGGGTCTCTGGATCTTTTTTTGGGGCAAAAGGCACCTCCCCAATTTCAGAGGCATCAACCTCCACCTGAAATGGCAAGAAACACAGGCTGCCGTAGAACAGGACGAAGTGAATCCTTCTTAAGTTCCGAAACGCGAGACTGCCCAGGAGGCCAACACCACTCAGAACCCTTTCTGGTAAATCAGTTAAGGTTTAAAAAATAACCGGAAATTACCTAAATTTACGATAAAAATTGGCAAAAACCCCAAAAACTCTGAAGACCTTTAATGAAGTAGGTTGGACCCAATCACAGATGGCCTGAACCTTGAGGGTCCATTTCAATAACAGATGGGGACAAAATGAATCCCAGAAATGAGATCTTCTGTACGCCAAAAAGACACTTTGATCCCTTCACATACAGAGCATTCTCTCTCAAAATCTGGAATACAGTTCGAACATGTTTCACATGAGAGTCCCAGTCATTAGAAAAAATCAAGATATCATCCAAATAAACAATCAGAAACTTGTCCCACAAATCCCTGAAAATGTCATTCATGAAGGACTGGAAGACGGAAGGAGCATTAGTGAGCCCAAAGGGCATCACAAGGTACTCAAAATGCCCTTCAGGGGTGTTAAATGCCGTCTTCCATTCATCCCCATGCTTAATGCGAATAAGGTTATACGCCCCCCTGAGGTCAAGCTTGGTAAACCAAGTAGCGTTTTTCACCCTGGAAAACAGGTCAGAAATCAAGGGTAACGGGTATTGATATTTCACAGTAATATTGTTCAAGAGACGATAATCAATACACGGTCTTAATGAACCATCTTTTTTGGCCACAAAGAAAAAACCGGCACCTAAGGGTGAAGAGGATGGTCTGATATGACCCTTCTCCAATGATTCCTTGATATAAGACCGCATAGCGTCATGTTCAGGTACAGACAAGTTAAAAAGGCGACCCTTAGGGAATTTACTACCTGGCACTAATTCAATAGCGCAGTCATAGCTCCTATGGGGAGGTAAGGATGCAGATTTACTTTCGCTAAACACATCAGAAAAATCAAACAAAAAGTCAGGAACATCCTCAGCCTGGGGGGAGGCAGAAAAAACAGGAGTGTTGGTATTAACACATTGGCAGCCCCAACTGGTTACAGACACAGATTTCCAATCCAAAACAGGATTATGAGACTGTAACCAAGGGAAACCCAGCACGATAATGTCATGCAGATTATATAGAACCAAAAATTTGCAGCACTCCTGGTGATCAGGTTCAACCCTCATTATCACCTGAGTAGAAAACTGGGGTTTATTCTCAGCCAAAGGGGTAGAATCGATCCCCAGTAGGGGAATAGACTTCTGTAGGGGTATCAAGGGAAATCCACAACGTTTAGCAAAATCATAATCCATCAGGTTAATAGCTGCTCCAGAATCAACGAAAGCCTGAGCAGAAAATGAGGACAGAGAGCATATCAGAGTGACAGTTAATAAAAACTTAGTCTGAACACTACCCAAGACAACTGAGCGTGCAAAACGTCTTCCCCGCTTAGGGCAGACTGAAATAGCATGAGAGGCATCACCACAGTAGAAACATAACCCATTGCGCTTTCGAAACTCATGACGCTGTGCCCCAGACACCACTCTATCACACTGCATGGGTTCAGAAGCTGGCTCACAAGGCAACACCACTCCACGCATACTTCTCCGCTCACGCAAACGTCTGTCAATTTGAATCGCTAATGACATAGAATCATTGAGACCAGAGGGGACAGGGAATCCCACCATAACATCCTTTACATTATCTGACAGACCCTTCCGGAAAAGGGCCGCCAAAGCGTCGTCATTCCACTTGGTCAGGACTGCCCACCTACGGAATCTCTGACAGTATAACTCAGCGTCATCAAGCCCCTGATTTAATGCCAACAAGGCTTTTTCAGCTTGATCAGTGACATTAGGCTCATCGTACAATAACCCCAAAGCCTGAAAAAATGCATCAACATCACTCAAAACAGGATCCCCAGGTGTCAGGGAAAAAGCCCAATCCTGAGGATCGCCGCGCAGGAGAGAGATGACAATTTGAACCTGCTGCGCTGCGTTTCCTGAGGACTTAGATTTTAAGGCAAAAAACAATTTACAGTTATTTTTGAAATTCTGAAACTTAGCTCGATCCCCTAAAAACAAATCTGGCATGGGGATCCTAGGTTCCACAACAGGCAACCTAGCAAGATATGCAGCAATACTCTGAACCTCAGTGGCAAGCTGATCCACACGGCCAGACAACTGTGCAAACTCCATTGGGAGAAAAGATCCTCCCCAGCACCCAGAGATACAGAGGAAAAAAAAAATGCAACAAACAGAAAAATATCTCTGACAACTTTTCTTCCTTCAAAATATTTTTTCCCTTCTGTGAGTACCATACAATTTTTGATGGCCGGTGATACAGTTATGTTACGGTAGCTGAGGAGTGCAGGTAAAAAAGGCAATACACCAGAGCAGTTGGAATCTATGGGACCGCAGTACCCTGACTAACCACCACAACTAGAGGCAGCCGTGGAGCGTTCCTACGTTGGTCCTAGACGCCTCGTCACAGCCTGAGAAACTAACTACACCTAAAGATAGAAATAGGAAAGCTATCTGCCCCGGAGCAGAACCCCAAAGATAATAGAAAGCCCCCAAACATGTAATGGCGGTTAGACAAGAGGAAATACTGACACAGAAAGAAAATAGTATGAGCAAACGCTGGGGCCCAAACTATCTAAATAGAAAAGGATAGGAAGGGTACTTACTGCAATCCCAGAAAACACTGAAAAACACCAACTCTACTAATTTCAAAATCACCTGAGATCACACGACCTCTACCACCTAAATTAGTTCTCTGGTGTAACAAAAACAGCAGCCACTGAAAAAACTGGAAAAAGCAAAAGTACAAAACACAGTGGCTGGACTAAACTGAGAGGGCAAAAGCCCCCGGAGGGGACCCTGAAGGCCCCCACAGAAGTGCAGGACAAAATGCAAAAATATAGCAAAAACACAAAATAAGAAATTGTCTTATCTGATAGCAGGAGATGCAGACACGACACAGCAGGCTACAAGGGAAACTGGAAAGAAGGATTCAGACCAGAACAATTGATCACCGGCAACCCTGATGGGAAAATGATTCCCTTAAAAAAGACCAATCAGTAACACCTGATTCCCAATCCTCACTAGTACCGCTTGTAACCACCAGAGGGAGCCTCTGCTCAGAACTCATCTCAAACCCATTCACAACAATAGACGTACTGAATGAAAAGACAGAAATTTCCTCCAGACTCTGGCATATATATTAGTAGTGGACTCCTTCCTGCTATTTAGGAGCGTATTAATCAGCCCGTTCGAAAAACCTCTTAGTTTTAATAACTGCCTTTCAAATTCCAGGCCGTGAGGCGCAATCCTTTGACCTGAGGGTGATAGAAGGGCCCCTGTGAGAGAAGGTCCCGATCCCAAGGGAGGATCCATGGATCCGAAATCGACATGGCTCTCAGCCACGAGAACCATGGCCTTTTGGGCCAGAACGGGGCTATCAGGATTACTCTCGCTCTTTCCTCTCTTATTTTCGGATGACAATCGGTAACAGAATCATTGGAGGAAAGGCATAGGCCAAGTGGAATGTCCACGGGATCTGCAAGGCGTCGAGAATGTCCGGATTGTCCTGCTTGAATAAGGAGGCGAACCTTTTTACCTGCCTGTTGTTTCGTGTAGCAAACAGGTCTATATCTGGTGTGCCCCATTTGAATGTTATTCTTTTGAAGATGCAATGATTGAGTATCCATTCCCCTTGATGTAGGGTATGACGACTTAGAAAATCTGCCTTGACATTGTCTATTCCTCTGACGTGCAGGGCCGACAGGGATAGGAGATGACTTTCTGCCAATGTTAAAATTTTTTCTGCAATAAACATGAGTGGCATTGATCGTGTACCTCCTTGGTGGTTTAGGTACGCTACTGAGGTGCTGTTGTCCGACAAGATCCTTGTATGAGTCCCTTGCAGCTGCGGAAGGAAATTACATATGGCATGATATATAGCTTTTAGCTCTCTCATGTTTGATGAATCCTCTGACTCTGACCTAGACCACTGTCCCTGCGCCACATTATCCTCCCAATGAGCCCCCCACCCAAAGGGCTGGCATCTGTGGTTACTATATTTGAGGGAACCACTATCCACGGAACACCTCCCGACAGATTATCTGAATCTAGCCACCAAGTTAGGGAACTGATTACCTCCGGGGTCAGGGATATTTTATTTTCTAACTGTCCCTGTAATCTCTCTTCTTGCTGCAGGATTAATCTTTGCAGTTTCCTGGTATGAAATTGGGCCCACCGAACTGCCGGAATACATGAGGACAAAGAGCCCAGCAAAGACATGCCTTCTCTTAGAGATAGAATAGGATTCTGTATTACCGTTTGTACCTTATTAATTACAGTTAATTTCTTTGCCTCTGGTAGCCGACATTTCTGACTTACTGAGTCTAGATGAAGGCCTAGGAACGTCTGACAGGTTACCGGCCGTAGCCTTGATTTTTCCCAGTTGATCAGCCAACCTAAGTTCTGTAGGGATGAAATTACGTCAGACAGCCTGTGCTCACATTGTTGGAATGAATTTCCTACTATTAGCAGATCATCCAGGTATGGAATTATTAGTGTGTCTCTTACTCGTAAATACGACATCACCTCCAGCATCAGTTTTGTGAAGACGCGTGGTGCCATAGATAGCCCGAATGGCATTGCCGCAAACTGCAGATGACAGATTTGGCCTTCTAATGTGACCGCCACTCGGAGAAAGCGTTGATGCGAGACATGTATTGGTAGATGATAATATGCATCTTTGAGATCCACGACCACCATGTAGCATCTGGGAAATAAGAGTTTTATCGCTGATCTTATAGACTCCATTTTGAAGGTTCGGGTTTTCAAAAAGGTATTCAGTTTTTTTAGATTAACTATGGTTCTAAATGAACCGTCTGGTTTAGTTACCAGAAATAAAGGAGAGTAAAAGCCTTTCTCTCTTTGATTTACCGGAACCTCTACTAACACTTTCTTGGATAGTAGGCCTTTAATCTCTAATTCTAACGCCTCTTGTTGAGCCTGGGATTTTAGAGAAGTCAATAGAAAGGAGTCCGGAGGATTCCGGACAAATTCTAATATTAGTCCTGATTTTATAATGTTAATGGCCCAGGGGTTAGATGTAATTTGCTCCCACTGATAACTGAAGTGTAATAGTCTGCCACCCACCGGTAAGTTGGTACTAGCGGAACTTATCTCCCGATCTGAAGGGACGTTTACCGAATAGGTTTCCCTTTTGTTTGAAATCCCTGCTATTCCAAGAATTCTGGGACTTATAATCCTTCCTTTTGTTAAACGATGGTCTCCTGAATGCCCTCCTGTAGGATGGAACGTATGGATTAGGGAAGCCTTTTTTCCTTTCTCCTGCTTTGGTTAAGATATCATCCAAAACTGCACCAAACAGGTACTCACCCTGACAGGGTATAGCGCAGAGTTTTGATTTAGCCTGCGTATCCCCCTTCCATCCTTTCAACCACAACGCCCTTCGGGCTGCATTGGTTAGTCCTGCTGTTCTTGCCGCTAGGCGGAGAGAATCCACTGAGGTGTCTGAAAGAAATGCTGCTGCACCTCTAATTAAAGGAATGGAGGACCGTAGCTTGTCTCTGGAAAGGCCCTTCTTTATATTTTCCTCCAGCTGATCTAACCATACTAACATGGCCCTGCCTGTACAAGTGGCCGATATTGCGGGTTTAAATGCCCCTATACACGACTCCCAGGACCTTTTTAGGAGTGCATCTGCTTTACGGTCTAGGGGATCTGACAAAATTCCAGCATCCTCTACTGGTAATGATGACTTGCGGGAGGTTGACGCTACAGCAGCATCCACCTTGGGTGCTTTCTCCAGGAGGCCAGGTCCTTATCATCAAAGGGGTATCGTCGTTTTGACGCGGCCTGCATATAACCTTTCTGCCCTTGTTTTTCCCACTCTTTCTTTACTAATTCCTTAATAGCCGGATCTATTGGGAACACTCGCCGTTTGCGTTGGGAGATACCCGCGAACATGATCTCCTGAGGAGTTTTAGGGTCTTTTGTATCCGATAATCCCATAGTGTTCCGAACAGACTTAATCAGATTATTAATACTATCTGTCGGAAAACAGGTGTGCTCCTCCTCCTCTGATGAACCCGATTCACATGAAGCGTCTGAATTGAGTTCCCCGCTGTCCGTGGAGGATCCCACCCTAGGTGGGGTTATCTCACTAAGGGATTTCCTTCCCGTAATACTACTGGCTCCCCCTAGGGCCTATAACTCCTCTCTGATCATCAGGCGGATATCTTCTGCTCTCACAGAACTTTCCTCCTGCAGCGTATGGCTAATACAATCCTGACACAATCTTTTGGGATAAGTGTCCGGAAGAGGTTGGGAGCATAAGGCACATTCTTTATGTTTGGTCTTTTCCGTCTTTTTGGCCTAGGAACACACAAATCAGGGGGGAGGGGAAAGGGCCATCAGCTTGACAGGTGTGAAATATAACACTCACCCAGTGAAGCTTTTTATCAAGATGGTACCGGTCTTAAGGATGGAGGGTCCGGCTGCGGTATGGAGCGACTTGATTTCCCTCCAGATCTGCTTGTGGAACCACTCTGCTTAGAGTGTCCACTTTCACTTTTTCTGCCGCTGCTGCTGCCGCTGTGATGTGGCACCACCAGTTCCTCAGGTGGGCGCAACGCAGGATCGCTTGGGGACGACATTGCTGCGCACCGCTATGCACATGATCGGTGCTTTTATGCAGTTTCCCCATTCTCTTTTTTTTTTTTTTTTTTTCTCATCTCAGCGCTGACCCGGAAGTGCTAGGTTCACTTCCGGGTTCTCTGCCTTCCTGCACCTGCGCAGCCGCCTCCTCCAGCAGCGCTCCATGATTTTTTATCAAGCAATTTGCCGGGACCTCTCCTGACCACGCGCTCGCGTTCCTGACTGCTGCGGTCCCATCCCTACCCGGCAAGAGCGGCGATGGGACCTTTCCTGCCGAGGCTCCCAGCGTTATCAGGTAGGGCAGCCTCGGCTCAGTATGTGACACCCATATTATATGTGAGCCAGAGCAATCCTGCTCCTGGCCTCGCACCTGGGAATATTCTCCTGTGACGGTGGGCTGCGACCCCTGCCGCTGCCGTCCTCCGACCCGTTACCTCCAGGCATGTGCGGTGTCTTTTTTGTCCCAGCTGAGGAGGGATAAACCCCCGACGCTGCTTCTGGTGCTGGAGCCCCTGCCGCTCCAAAAGAAACCGCACAGGCGGCTATCCAGCCCAGGAATCCTCTTCTCACGTAGGTTCCTCTGCTAGGAACAGGAAACAACTGAGGAGCGAGGGGGGGCCGCCCCTTTTATCTCTCTGTAGGTTTCCTGTTCCTAGGGGCGGATCCCCTCTCTCAGTGGGTGCTGTCGTGGCGAAGAGAAAATATAGCTGCCGTATATCAGATTTTAGATAAAGAGAACCAAATCAAATACATAAGTTAAAATGATTAGACTTTGTCATTTTTTCAATGAGGAAAATTATTCAATATCATATGTCTGTGAATGGCAAAAGTATGTGAAACTCTACTTTCCATATCTGGTGTGATCACTTGTGCAGCAACAACTGCATCTAATAGTTCTGGCAGCTGTCAATTAGTCCTGCATGTTGGGTTAGATGAGCTTGGTGTGTTTTCTTCCACAAACTGCTCTTTTTAGGTCCGTCCACAACATTTCTATTTTTTCTTCTATATTGTTCTGTATCAGAAGTTCCCAACACTAACAATCTTCAAAAGTATATTTGGAGTCATCCACTGAGAGCAGGGTTCTGTGATGAACAGAACTGTGAATACAGAAGGATCTCCTCTACAGCAGCTCAGAAGCGATTACGGCAAAATAGTCTCAAAAGGTGTTTTTTATTTTAAAACACTAAATCTTAAAGTGTAAAATCCACATGTAAAGCTCTGTACAACAAACCTTAAAAAAATCAACATAAAGTAATTATAGAAGCCAGTGACTAAGTAGAACCTGTGACTTCTCAGCATTTAGTGGTTATTACTCACCTGTGCAGTTATCTGTTGGAATCTCCTCTTTACACAGTTCATCGCCCCTCACATATGTCTCTGTAATATTAATATGGGGCAGATCTTTACCCTGAAACAAAGATTATAAAAGTCACAGACAGATGGAGAAGTCATGTGAAATGATTCAGAAGAACAGAAAAGGATTCCTAAGTTATCATGACGATCAAATATGACAGCAGTAGTTATCACATAGCTGCAGGTCTCCTGTATACTGTAAATTCATCCTGTCGGCTCCTAACTCTAACCAGCAGTCTCCATAACCAGATAATTGTGAGAAGATCCAGACAACATCTAGTGTCTATGAGCATCTTTATCTTGTCATTTCCACCAAGTATAAAACATGCACTGATTTGCTACATTATTAGAGACATCCATCTATTAGCATGGTAGATCTCCTCTGGCCTTTGGCCAATTCAGACATCTGGTAAGGAAGGAGCATCTCCTATGGTACTGAGCTGGAGATCCAGAAGGTTAGCCGTGCATCCTGAGACAGCAATAGTACGAATTTTTAGCTGCATCTTGCCTGGACAATAATTTTGGGCATAGTAGCAGTGTGTGGTACTCATTCTATTAGGCCATCTATACTAAGCTCCACCAGCGTTCAAATAACTACGAATTTTTAGCTGCATCTTGCCTGGACAATAATTTTGGGCATAGTAGCAGTGTGTGGTACTCATTCTATTAGGCCATCTATACTAAGCTCCACCAGCGTTCAAATAACTACAAATTTTTAGCTGCATCTTGCCTGGACAATAAATTTGGGCATAGTAGCAGTGTGTGGTACTCATTCTATTAGGCCATCTATACTAAGCTCCACCAGCGTTGAAATTACTAATAATTTTTATCTGCATCTTGCCTGGACAATAATTTTGGGCATAGTAGCAGTGTGTGGTACTCATTCTATTAGGCCATCTATACTAAGCTCCACCAGCGTTCAAATAACTACGAATTTTTAGCTGCATCTTGCCTGGACAATAAATTTGGGCATAGTAGCAGTGTGTGGTACTCATTCTATTAGGCCATCTATACTAAGCTCCACCAGCGTTGAAATTACTAATAATTTTTAGCTGCATCTTGCCTGGACAATAATTTTGGGCATAGTAGCAGTGTGTGGTACTCATTCTATTAGGCCATCTATACTAAGCTCCACCAGCATTCAAATAAATAAGAATTTTTAGCTGCATCTTGCCTGGACAATTTGGGCACAGTAGCAGTGTGTGGTACTCATTCTATTAGGCCATCTATACTAAGCTCCACCACCTGTGTATCTAATAAAATTGTTTTACTGCTTCTAACCCAGCCAATCCTTTTGGGCTAGTACCACAAATTGGCCACACAGCTCTGCTCAGTTTCTATCCATCGTTTTTTGTGCAAACAACTCAATTAGATAATCACCAAAATGAGTGGCAAAAGGCCTGCTGCTGGTGTTCAAATAACTAAAAGTTTTTAAGCTGCATCATGACGCTGAGCCCCAGAAGTCACTCTATTACACTGCATGGGCTCAGAAGCTGGCTCACAAGGCAACACTATCTCACGCATACCTCTGCGCTCACGCAAACGTCTGTCAATTTGAATAGCCAATGACATAGAATCATTGAGACCAGAGGGTACAGGGAATCCCACCATAACATCCTTTACATTCTCTGACAGCCCCTTCATAAAAAGGGCAGCCAAAGCATCATCATTCCATTTGGTCAGGACTGCCCACTTTCGGAATTTCTGACAGTACAACTCAGCGTCTTCAAGACCCTGATTTAATGCCAACAAGGTTTTTTCAGCTTGATCAGTGACATTAGGTTCATCATACAATAACCCCAGAGCCAGAAAAAATGCATCATTATCATTCAAAACAGGATCCCCAGGTGTCAGGGAAAAAACCCAATCCTGAGGATCGCCGCGCAGGAGAGAGATGACAATTTTAACCTGCTGTGCTTCGTTCCCTGAGGAATAAAGGCTTTAAGGCAAAAAACAACTTACAGTTATTTTTGAAATTCAGAAATTTAGCCCGATCCCCCCAAAACAAATCTGGCATGGGAATCCTAGGTTCCACAACCAGCAACCTAGCAAGATAGGTAGCAATACTCCGAACCTCAGTGGCAAGCTGATCCACACGGCCAGACAACTGTGCAAACTCCATTGAGAGAGAAAAAAAAATACTCCTCAGTACCCAGAGAAAAAGAGGGAAAAAATGCAACAAACAGAAAAAAAAAATCTCTGACAACTCTGACAATTTTTTTCTTTCCACACTATTTTTCCCTTCTGTGAGTACCATATAATTTTCAGTTTGGCCGGTGATACTGTTATGTTAGGTAGCTGAGGAGGACAGGAACAACAGCCGGGCAGCCGAACACCTGAGATGTTGGTAACTAATGGGTTGCAGATCCCTAAACTAACCACACAACTAGAGGTAGCCGTGGAGCGTTCCTACGTTGATCCTAGACGCCTCGTCACAGCCTGAGAGATAACTACACCTAAAGGCAGAAAGATGAAAGCTATCTGCCCAGGAGCAGATCCCCAAAGAAAATAGGAAGCCCCCAAACATGTAATGGCGGTTAGACAAGAAGAAAGCACGAACACAGACAGAAAATAGAATGAGCAAACGCTGGGGCCACAAGCTGACTAAATAGGATAGGACAGGAGAGATTACTTTCTGCAACCCAGAAAACCCTACAAAAATCCAACAATTCTGATTACAAAAATACTGAGATCACACGATCTCGCCACCCACTAAATCAGTTCTCAGTGTGAACAAAACCAAGCCGCAGCCACTGAAAAAACAGGAAAAATAAAATGAACAAATAACAGTGGCTTCACATAAAATGAGAGGAGCACAAGCCCCCCAGAGGGGACCTGGCTGACCTCCACAGAAGTGCAGGGAACAATGCAAAAAGCAAGCACAAAAACAAAAGCAGAAAATATCTTATCTGATAGCAGAAGATGCAGGCAAGACTCAGCAAACTTCCAAATGAACCAGGAACCACAAGTGAGACAAGAACAATTGATCACCGGCAACCATCATGGGAGGGAACCTCCCTTATATCAGACCAGTCAGTGAACCCAGATTGCCATTCTTCGCTGAAAGGTTCAGTACTGTCTGTAACCACCAGAGGGAGCCTCTGCTCAGAAACCATCTCTAGCACATTCATAACAATCACCGCTTCTTTGAGAAACTCAGTGTGTGACAGGGTCATGGTGGATTTGATTTAAATCAAACTGATTTAAATCACGATTTAAATCATGATTTAAATCAGTGATTTAAATCAAAGTTTCTACCTAAACTAGTTCTTGCTACTTTAACATGCAAGTAGATGAAGATTTTTAGAATCACTTTTTATATTACTTTTTTCTCCCCAGTTTAATGGGTTAATCATTCATATTTGGACACACACTGTTCTGTTGTACTTAGGAAGGAGAAAAATAATCCTGACCTTAATAACAATTTAAATAGATTTATTCAACTGAAACAATAACAACATTACAGCATAAGTTATTTGCTTAAACAAACATCCATGTTTGTTAACTAATTTGGCTAAACAAAATATATATATATTTTAAGAAACTTAGACTGTCAGCCCAGCCGACACATGAAAAACTTAAATACTACTGTCCCTGCTGTCTTCTGTAGCTCACTCGTCGTCATCTTCATCATCATCTTCTTTGTTCCTATTCATAATCTGGAAAAGAAAAACAAGCTTTCCTGCTTTATTGGGTCCCAACCGATTTCTCAATTTAGAATGAATGAGTCCAAAGGAAGAGAATATTCTTTCATCGCCTGCAGAAGAAGCTATTGCTGTTAAAAGTGAAATCATTACTTGAACAGTCTCTAAATCCAAGCACTTAAGTGACTTCCACCAGTTTACTGGTGTGACCTTCCTTAAAATATCTTCAGCAAACATATATTTCTTGAATGGTTCCCCCATAGCTCTGCAGTTTATTATAGTTGGCATTAAAGATGGATGATTGCTGGATACCCATGTCATAGCTAACTCCTCTTCCTCAGCACTTAGGTTTTGACCCTGATATTGGATATTGACAATATTTGCCAAAAAATGAGCTGGAGTCAGTGCTTGTCCCATTCGTTTGTTTACTGCTTGTAATTTAAATTCTGTCCATGTGTAGTTCTGTTTTTAAGTGTTCACTCAGTTCCTTCCAAATTTCAACAGCATCCGCAATAAAACAGCTATTTTTCTGTATTTTGTTTAAAGCTTGAGAGATGGGTTTCAGGAAGCTCAGCATATGTTCAACATTTCTCTTAAGCCCAATGTTGAGGATTTTGGCCGTGACAGTGCCATCTATTTTATCTCGATTTTCTTCACAAAGTGTCATCAGAATAGGCCAGTTTTTGATATACTGCTCAAAACAGTCCACCACAGAGTTCCATCTAACATCTTGTGGGAGCGTTAGCTTGGTTCCACCCATCCTTTTCAGAGCTGCTGCAGCAAAATGATTATTACGGAAGTATTTAGCAATTTCAACAACATTAGCCTTTATTTCTGGAACACTTAAGTCTTTGGCTAAGAGGTGCAGCAAATGAGCACTGCAACCATATGTTATTAGCTTTGTATTCCCTCCCTGCTCTTCTAAATTTCTTCTCATCTTGGATACGTTTGCAGCATTGTCAGTGACCAAACTGCGTACTAGACATTTGAATTTTTGTTCACATGTTGTTATAGCTTTTACTGCCACTTCTTGTAAGTATTCTGCTGTGTGTGCATTTCCTGACGTATCAGTTGTTTGTGCAAGGAAGACTTAACCTTCTTCTGTTGTTATACAAGCACATACAATAGGATCAGTGTGGACATTACTCCACCCATCAATACTTAGGTTAACAATTTTACCCTCCAGAGCTGTTGCACATTGCTCCACCATTTCTCTGTCATACACTTGATCCAGCAGTTTCCCTGCAACATCAGCTCTGCTGGGTGGACTGTATCCTGGTCTCAGTGACTGAACCATATTAATGAAATGTGGGTTCTCAGTCAGACGGAAAGAAGAGTTTGTTGCATAAATAAACTGGGCAATTTTTTCATCAATCAACTCTTTTTCTAATCTGCTAGTTCTTATCACAAACCTATTTATGGTGGTTCCAGGAGGTAAAGGTTTTTTCTTCCTTTTGGGTGATGGTGATATGTGGCTGTGGGTGTCTGATGATGATGCTGCTGCTAATGAAGCACTATCTTGGATGGATAACTCTGAAACTGTAGAACAGGATGATGGTGATCTTGGAGGTGGATAGTTTCCAGAATCCATGAATTCCCCTAAACAAAAAAAGTCAATGCTGTTATTTTATTGTTTATACAATTTCTGCTTATTGTACACAACACAGCACTACCCAAAAGGAATATTTGTTTTTCTTCATAACTGTACCAAATGACAGTAACATGCAGTAATAATAAGAAATATAATTTTTCTCACACATGACAGTTCAGTCTTTAGAAATAGGATTCAATAAAAATGTTTACCAACCTGAAGATCCTGCCTGTTCAGAAGTGTTTCTTTGGTCATCTTCATCACCGCACTTCTCATGATGTTGCCTCATTCGCGCCACCAGGCCTTGCATCCCTTTGTTGCATCGTTTGCATTTTGCACGCATGCCTGCCTTACCGATAGGCGAAGGAGCTTCATTAAAATATTCCCAAACTGGGTCTCTTTTACGGCCTGCTGCCATTATAAGGAAAGAATGTAATAAACCTCAGATCGTACACAAAACAGATCCAGACTTGTCTGTCTGTGGCTATGCTGCAGTATTGTGCTCAAAGTTTCACTTTAATTTTCTTGTCTGCTTGCCCTTCCTCCTCCTCACACTTAGATTCACATTCTTCTTGTGTTGTGCAGATCTATTCCACTCCAAACAATCAGAAACATATTGTCTAACTTCTTGGACTTGGCACTGAAGGGGTTGATTCTGTATTCAATATAGGTTTGTAGAACAATAGGATTAAGGTCTTTTTCTCAACTCTGTTCATGTTGTAACATTTTTGCCGTGAAGAAGAGGCTGGGACCTCTGCGGAGTCAAATTCAGTTTTGAGAACTGCGTAAGTAAAGCGAGTGTCTGTGATAATATAGGAGAGAAACTGCCCACTAATCCTACAGAAACCTCTGGAAGAGCATGGCATTGTGAATGTTACACATATACAGCCTTTATTCTACTGAGTTAAACAACTCAGCTTTATCTCATGATGGAAGAACCTTTGGATGGTAAAATATTTTCCTCAAAAAGCAGTTTATTGAAAAAAATCCGATTTAAATCAAAAAAATCCGATTTAAATCAAAAAAATCCGATTTTTTTGATTTTTTTAAAAAAATCATTGATTTTTATCCACCCTGGACAGGGTGCATTTCACCACAGACACATGGACGATGAACAGGGGCGTTACATGTCGCTGACTGGGCATTGGGTAACTATGGTGACAGCAGGACAAGGGGCTGCTGTCCAAGTCTTCCAGTCCCCACGAGTTGTGCGTCAATCCTCTTTATCTCGAAGTTCCTCCACTGCTTCTGCCTCATCAACCTCCTCTCGGTCCTCCACCTACACCCAAAGCCTGTCAGGTCACGCCACCGGCTTTCTAACTGCGCAGAAGGGATCCTGCACAACTCCTTGCTATGCTGGCAGCAGGGCTCAATGTCATCAGGCGGTTTTTACGTTGAAATGTCTGGGAAATGTGAGTCACACAGCTGAGGAGTTGTGGTCAGCTCTGGAGAACCAGTTTCAGGAATGGTTGTCTCCACTGGACCTGCAACCAGGGAAGGCGGTGTGCAACAATGCAGCAAACCTGGGTGCGGCCCTTCGCCAGGGCAATGTCACACACATGCCTTGTATGGCTCATGTGTTGAACCTGGTTGTCCAGCAATTTTTAGCCCACTATCCTGGACTACATGGCCTTCTGCAGAGGGCACGGTCGCTGTGTGCTCACTTCCGCCGTTCGCATCCCGCAGCTCAGCGACGTACATCTCTACAGAAGTCGCTGGGCCTGCCACTTCACCGGCTAAAATGCGATGTGCCAACACGGTGGAATTCAACTCTGCACATGTTGCAGCGACTGTGGCAGCACCGACAAGCCCTGGTGCAATACGTTCTTACTTATAGCCTGGGCCAACGAGATCCAGAGGTGGGGCAAATTATGCTGGAGGAGTGGTCTCAGATCAGGGACCTATGCACCCTTCTGCACAGTTTTGAAATGGCCACGAAGATGTTTAGTGCTGACGATGCCATTATCTGCATGACTATTCCGGTGATTTACATGCTGGAGCACATGTTAAACAGAATTCGGAGTCAGGTGGTGGAACAAGAGGAGGTGGAGGAAGTAGAGGAGGAGGAGTTGTATGCGGAAGGGCTAACATCTGCAAGGTCCAGACGGTCGGCAGCACCAAGGCGGCAGGCATGGGAGGGTGGGGGAGAGGGATTAACCAGGGCGCATGGTAGCAGCCAAACTAGTGAGAAAGGTGCAGGAGCCCAGGAAGAAGTGGAGGACGAACTGGCGATGGGCATGGAAGACTCATCAGATGAGGGAGACCTTGATCACATTTCTGTTGTGCGAGGTTGGGGGGAGAGGGCAGAGGAAGGAAGCAGGATTCTTACCTCGCCACCAACACAACAGGGACTTGGTGCTCTTGGATGAGCAAGACACATGAGTGCCTTCTTGCTGCACTACCTGCAACATGACCCTCGAATTGTCAGAATTCAAAATAATCCTGACTACTGTGTAGCCACACTCTTAGATCCCCGGTACAAAAGTAAATTTGCCGAAATAATTCCTGCCATAGAAAGGGATTCATGCATGCAGGAGTATCACCAGAGACTGTTGCAGAATCTTACATGTGCTTTTCCACAAAACACAAGTGGTGCACGTAGTGAATCTCACAGTTGTAACTTGCCAACCGTGGGACTGTTGAGTCTTCAGCACTCAAACCGTAACAGAAACACAGTATCTGCTGGTGTTAACAGCAATTTTGCGGAATCCTTTCACCACTTTTTTAGCCCATCCTTTGCAAGGCCACAGGAGACAAGAAGTCAGACACATAGTCAACGCCTAGAGACGATGGTACAGGAGTATCTTCAACTGAACATCGAAGCCATGACTGTGTCACTGGATCATTGCTCTTTTTGGTCTTCCAATCTGGATAAATGGCCGGAGCTCACCACTTATGCCTTGGAGATCTTGTCATGCCCCGCAGCCAGCGTTCTCTCTGAACACATTCAGCACTGCTGGTGGTGTGCTTACAGATAAGCGCACGTGGCTGTCCACTGACAATGTAGACAGACTCACGTTCATAAAGATGAACAAATCATGGATCCTCAAGGACTTTTTTTACCCCTGTGTCATCCTGGGGAGAGTAAAAGCTTGAGGATTTGTTAAAATGACCTCACCAATCGTTTTAAGCAACTCTGGGGCAATTGATGCCACTTAAGTGGTGTCTGTGCCCCAAATTTTTGGAAAAAATGGAGACTCTTTTTGGAGTCCCCTTGCTCTGTTTTACGTGACGTTGGCATCGTCAATTAAAGGTGGGTTGGGTCTTCCCCCCCCCCCTTTAAACCGTAAGAAACTACATACACTATGGCTTGGGGTAACACAGATGGTTGACTCTGAAGAGCTGTTTACTCATACTATAGCCTGGGAATCAGAGGTCTGCTCCAAATCTTCAGTGTCTGCTAGTCAGCGGAGTAGCCACCGGCTGTAGATCTAATTACAATTTTTTTTCAAATTCAATTTTTTTTTTATTTTTGTGGTGAAAAAGTACAAGAAAATACAATATACATAGTAAAAGGGGTAGTATAACTATAAATCTATGCATAACGACAGTACATTGGGGGGTACAGGGAGGGTTTTCCATCAATATCCAGATCAAGCATGTATTTTTCCATATGAAAGATAGAGAGAGAGGGAGCGGACCACGGCATACCACCAATCAATAGAGTGCGATTATGATCATTGTTGTGCCGACATCACGGATAACTTTAGTTGGGGGCTAGATGGTAGGCGTCAGAGTTTTGCAAATCAATCCAATTCCTCCAAATCACACAGTATCTATCAACATCAGCCGGTGAGATGGCAATCAGATGCTCCATCCTATTAAGGAGGGAGATCTGCGCAAACCATTCCTCCACAGTGGGTGGGTTTCTGCTTTTCCAGTGTCGTGGAATGACATTCTTAGCCGCCTCTATTAGGTAGCCTATTCATGACCTTTTATTAACTACGTTTACTTATTGGTAACATTGATAAAAGGAGGGCTTCTGGAGTATTAGAGATAGTCAAACCAGTTATTTTCTAAATCATGGGAACCACCTCTGCCCAAAATGCATTTATTATAGGGCATGCCCACCATATGTGTGACATTGTCCCTTCCCCCTCCCCAGATCTCCAACATCTATCTGAGACCACTGGATACCATCTGTTAAGGACTGCTGGTACCCGGTACCATCTAGAGATAATTTTGAAGGAGGTTTCCTGAGCTTTGGACCCTATTGAGGTTTTATGTGTTAGGAAGAAACATTTATCCCATTGTGAGTCACAGAAGGACTTCCCCAGTTCCCTTTCCCATGCACCGTAGAATCCTGGCCTATTGTCAGTAACCTGGGCAATGGGGAGATTATACAGTAGGGAGATGGAGTGTGTAGGGGGTGACAATGATAGGCTCAATTTTTCAAAGTTTGTGAGATCTCTATGAAGATGTGTGCGCTTCTTCACAGTTAAATAGAAGTGTTGTAACTGGCTATATTCAAAATTTGCCTTCGGGGAAGTGGCTCTTCCCTGTAACAAGTCATTGAGGGGGAGCAGCAAAGTATTGGAGATGACATGAGAAAATAATATCGGGTGGGATTTATTTGAACCGAGAAATCTATTTGCAGATAGTCCTGGTGGGAAATCTGGATTATCTGAAATCGGGAGCAAGGGGCCCTGGGGGTCGATTGAGGATAAGCTTTTTTTTGGGGATCTCAAAGCCAAAGCAGTGGCATAAGTACTATATGACATGAGGCCAAGAGAGGGGACAATTAAATGGGCGCACCATGGGAGAGTGCTAAGAGCTTTAGGACAAATGGATTGAGCTATTTTGACCCACAATTTCCCCTCCGAATGATGGAAGAAATCGAGGATTCTAGCGTGTACTGCTGCCATGTAATACTTTCTACAATCCGGAAGGCTAAGGCCCCCTTTTGTTTGTGTCTGATCAGAACATCCCCCGAATGCATGGACGCCCACTTGCCCAGATAAATCTGCAAAAGCTACTGCGTAGTCTTTTCCAAAAATTTGAGGGAATTACCACGGGAATGGTTTGGAAGAGGTATAAGAGTTTAGGTAGGACGTTCATTTTTAGTATATTTATTCTGCCGAACCAGGAAAAATCCTTCACCATCCAAGAAGTAAGATCTCTATGGAGTTGTTCAATAAAGGGCCCAAAATTAAGAAAAAATAGACGGGAGAGGTCTCTATGAATGCGAATTATTAAGTATTTGATACCCTGTGAGGGCCAGGCAAAGGGAAAGTTGGACTGGATAGAATCATGTATGGATTTGGGGAGGGAAACATCGAGGGCCTCAGACTTCGCTGCATTGATTTTAAAATTTGACCATGTACCAAAGTGATCTATTTCAGCCATAACAGCCAGGGCCTGCTCCAGGTCTTTATGGGCCCCGGGTGAAAGAGCCTCAGTGGGCCCCTTTAACACAGACCACGATTCATGATGCACAGATACGGCAGAGAAATATAGGTATAGTACAATGCCAAACACTTCACTTCTTCCATTACATGACTGATATCAATTGGAAATTGTACAATAGCTCAAAAACTGCCAAATCCTCACAGCGCACAGTACAGACCGGACAGTACAGTCCTCCATACAATATTATGGGCACCACATAGTCTCCCCCTCATCACTCATAATACCCCATGCAGGATGTCACCCCCCCATCCCCCATATAATGCTCCATACAGAATACTGGACCCAATATAATGCTCCATACAGGATACTGGTCCCCATATAATGCTCCATACAAAATATGGAGCTCTCCTCTGCGCTGTGCTGCGTTCTGCATTGTTACGGCTCAGGAAAGGGCGCTGTGGAAAGACTCCCCATTATCATCATCATTGCCTGCCCATTATCATCATCATTGCCTCCCCAGCATCATCATTGCCTGCCCATCATCATCATCATCGCCTCCCCATTATCATCAATGCCTGCCCATCATCATCATCATTGCCTGCCCATCATCATCATTAGTGCCTCCCTATCATCATTGCCTCCCCATCATCATCATTGCCTGCCCATCATCATCATTACCTCCCCATCATCATCATTACCTGCCCATCATGATCAATCATCATTGCCTCCCCATCATCATCATTGCCTGCCCATCATCATCATTGCCTGCCCATCATCATCATTCATCATTGCCTCCCCATCATCATCACTGCCCTCCCCCACCACACATACAGCACCAAACACAGACAGCACCGCAGCACTCTCTCACATACACACACAAAGCATCGCACTACATACACACACACTGATACACACAGACACATCACATCTCACCTGTCCGACGTCCACGCGCTCTCTGCCACAGCCGGCCGCTGAATGATGACGTCATTCAGCGGCGCTGCTGTGAGAGGAAGCGCCGGCGTCCTGCAGGAGCCCCCTGGAGCTCGGAGCTGTGGCAGCAGAGGCACGGGGAGAGGTGAGTATTGTGCCAGCTGCTGCAGGGGCCCTGAGCAAGCGGGGGGGCCCAGTGGCAGCGCTGACACCGCTCTCATCCGCTAACGGGCGCCGGAGTGCCCGACGGCGAGTAGGCCCCCCCGCCTGCTCAGGGCCCCGGCACTTGCCCGGGTATGCCGGGTGCTGACGCCGGCCCCGATAACAGCAGTGATGGATATATGTGGTTGAGTGATATATACATCATTCATCAGCAAATGCAGAGCACTTGTACTCGGTGACTCCCACCTCAACCCCCCTAATATTTGGGTTATCGTGAATTGATGAGAGCAGGTGCTCCATCACTAGAATGTATAAGAGAGGGGACAGAGGACATCCCTGCCTTGTCCCATTGGTGATTATGAAAGGTGATGATAATGTTCCATTTATCTTCAGCCTAGCTGACGGATTGCGATACAGGGCCATGATTTTGGCTATAAAAGGGTCCCCTACCCCAAGCTTTTTAAGAGAATAATATATGGCGTGCCAGGAGACTCTATGGAATGCTTTCTCAGCATCCAACGAGAGTATCTAATTACAAATTTTTAACTGCATCTAGCCCAGACAATAATTTTGGGCCTAGTAGCAGTGTTTGCTAGTCAGTGGATTAACCCAGCTGTTAAGCAAGCTACACCACCTGTAGTTGGACACTTAATTTTTTCAAAGGAAATGCTTCGGGCCCCAGGGACACTCAGTGAAGAGCATCGGGGAGGCACGCCAAGGCACAGGGGCTGTGACTGGCGGTAGGACGCCTTGCGGTGGACCGCCAAGCTTGATCCTTATAAAAGCTTTTTAACTGCAGCAGCTTTACTGGACGCTACTGGAGCTGGCATTACCATGGCTGCTGGCATGAGACTTGCCCTCCAATAGTTCCTTGTAAAAGGATTTAAAGTGTACTCATTCAAATTAGAGAGACAATTTAAATTAAAAAGATTAGACCTGCCTCCACCGCAGGGGGGCTCGCTCGACCCACCTGCGGACAGGCACCAGTATTGGGAGAGGGGGACTGGCTGTCAGGGTCTACCGCAGCTCTGGCACAAACCCGGCGACACGCAGGTCGAACGGGCAGGAACGGACTGGCCGTGTCGGCTTGGCACTTTTTTGGTTTTAGAAGGGCATGACATGCCTATATCTGTGTCTCCCCCTCCTTTTACTCCTCCACCTCTTTTCTTTGCGCCTGACTATATGTACTTGTCACTTTTCCATGTGTTAGTTGTGTCTTCTGAGCAGTTTGTCAGCTTTTGGACACCTTTGAAGTGTTTTCTATGTGTTTCTATGTGTTTTTGTTTGCCCGCCATTGGTTTTAACGGTGTTTGTCGGACAGTTCGACGAACAGTTCGTCGAACTTACGGGTGTTCGACGAATCGAACCGAACTCGAACACTACGGGGGTGGCTCAACACTACTCAAAAGTACAAAACATTTGATTCATACACAACATTAAAAATAGAAACATACAGAATGAGCAGATATCGGCAGGTAAATGTTACATAGATATAGTGGTCAAAAGAAGCATGATGAAGCGTAATATAACACTTCTCCTCTGGTGCCTACTTACTGCTATGCTACTTTTTACCACTATATCTATGTAACATTTATCTACAGATATCTTGGTCACTATGCATTTACGACTATATAGTCATGACTGTTATTTTTTCCATAGTGGATCAGATTGAGTCAATGCATGTATATAATTGTCACCCCCATAGGTTCACTTATAATGACTATGAGGTCATGATTGCTATTCTTGTTGTGGTTCTCAGTTTCTAGGTTTGTATACTCTGTTCTTATGTATTTATCTATTTTTAATGTTGTATATTGATAAAAGGTTTTGTACTTTTGAAATATTTAAAGACTTCAATTTTCTCTTTTTCTAAACATGATTTTATTTTATGATGCAAGCTGGGGTCATGAGTTTAATAAGTTTCAGATGGAAATGTCTCTATCTGTTAACTGAATAATTTTGGTGGGTAAAACAAGACTGATCGCTCGATTCTCCCATAATAGTCGGTGTACACTGCATGTGATCCACAGAAAACTAATTATTTGATTTTCTCCTGCAGTCAACTTTCCAAGAAAGTTTCAATCAGGGAAAAGTTGGTGTCTCGTATAAATGACCTTTCAGTGTATAATATTGATGGATAAAACAAAATTGAACACAAGACCTTCACAGCCGTCTACATATCATAGGGGAGATCTCATGACACTTTCTCTCCATCTACCTGATGATCCTGAGGAACATTGGGATCTTCCTGTTTACAGTCCTGTGGAAGAAGAGGACGGGGACATCTCTCTGGTGTTGTCCTCTCACTGGATAGAACTGGAGGAAACACATACAGGGACTGAATTCATTCTTTACATACAGATAATTATAGGCCGCGTGTATTTAGTCCTGTCTATTACCTGGTGATGTGAGGGGCTGGGGAACCTCCATCATGACGTCCTTGTACAGATCTTTGTGTCCTTCTAAATACTCCCACTCCTCCATGGAGAAATAGATGGTGACATCCTGACACCTTATAGGAACCTGAAACTTACAATGATACCGTTATCCCCCAATCCCTCCATAGCGTTACTGTATAATGTCCCAGCATTCCCAGCAGTGTCACCTCTCCAGTCAGCAGCTCAATCATCTTGTAGGTGAGTTCTAGGATCTTCTGGTCATTGATGTCCTCATGTATCAGGGGGTGAGGTGGAGGCCCCGTGATTGGGCTCAGGGGTCTTCCCCATCCCTCAGACACAGGGGCCTGACAGCGCTCACTAGAGGTCTTCTTCACTACTGTGTAATCCTGGTTATGGAGAGACACATTAATAAACCTCACTACAGACATTTCCAGAGTCCTCACCTCTCCAGTTCTGTCCATCTGTTATTCCCATAGATAAGAATGATGTAATGTGACGTCATCAGAATCTCTCACCTCTCCAGTAAGCCGGAAGAGGATCTCTAGGGTGAGGTGTAATATCCTCTCCGCCATCTTGTCCCTGTCCCTATCCATCCTTGTAAGGTCATTCAAGAGAATTCTCTTATATAGAAGATCTCCACTGACAGGATCCGATATTGTAGGGACCTGAATAGGGAGAAGATGACGATGTAACATCATAAAGATCCCATGTAAGAAATCTCCGGAGCTGTTACTGGCTTCACATGATCACTACATCTAGTCATGGCCCCGTCCTGCCCCCGGTATAACACACAGCCCCATTATAGTCACATACAGAGATTTATCCCAGGCTCAGCAGTGAGGGGGTTAATGTCCCCTGTGCCCAGTAATGGGGGATCTCCAGCACCTACCTCCACCTGCAGAGCCGCACACCACATATATGGCTGTTCTGTGCCCAGTAATGGGGAATCTCCAGCACCTACCTCCACCTGCAGAGCCGCACTCCACATATATGGCTGCTCTGTGCCCAGTAATGGGGAATCTCCAGCACCTACCTCCACCTGCAGAGCCGCACACCACATATATGGCTGTTCTGTGCCCAGTAATGGGGAATCTCCAGCACCTACCTCCACCTGCAGAGCCGCACACCACATATATGGCTGTTCTGTGCCCAGTAATGGGGAATCTCCAGCACCTACCTCCACCTGCAGAGCCGCACACCACATATATGGCTGCTCTGTGCCCAGTAATGGGGAATCTCCAGCACCTACCTCTACCTGCAGAGCCGCACACCACATATATGGCTGTTCTGTGCCCAGTAATGGGGAATCTCCAGCACCTACCTCCACCTGCAGAGCCGCACACCACATATATGGCTGCTCTGTGCCCAGTAATGGGGAATCTCCAGCACCTACCTCCACCTGCAGAGCAGCACACCACATATATGGCTGTTCTGTGCCCAGTAATGGGGGATCTCCAGCACCTACCTCCACCTGCAGAGCCGCACACCACATATATGGCTGTTCTGTGCCCAGTAATGGGGGATCTCCAGCACCTACCTCCACCTGCAGAGCCGCACACCACATATATGGCTGCTCTGTGCCCAGTAATGGGGAATCTCCAGCACCTACCTCCACCTGCAGAGCCGCACACCACATATATGGCTGTTCTGTGCCCAGTAATGGGGAATCTCCAGCACCTACCTCCACCTGCAGAGCCGCACACCACATATATGGCTGCTCTGTGCCCAGTAATGGGGAATCTCCAGCACCTACCTCCACCTGCAGAGCCGCACACCACATATATGGCTGTTCTGTGCCCAGTAATGGGGAATCTCCAGCACCTACCTCCACCTGCAGAGCCGCACTCCACATATATGGCTGTTCTGTGCCCAGTAATGGGGAATCTCCAGCACCTACCTCCACCTGCAGAGCAGCACACCACATATATGGCTGTTCTGTGCCCAGTAATGGGGAATCTCCAGCACCTACCTCCTCCTGCAGAGCCGCACACCACATATATGGCTGTTCTGTGCCCAGTAATGGGGGATCTCCAGCACCTACCTCCACCTGCAGAGCCGCACACCACATATATGGCTGCTCTGTGCCCAGTAATGGGGCATCTCCAGCACCTACCTCCACCTGCAGAGCCGCCACCACATATATGGCTGTTCTGTGCCCAGTAATGGGGAATCTCCAGCACCTACCTCCACCTGCAGAGCCGCACACCACATATATGGCTGCTCTGTGCCCAGTAATGGGGAATCTCCAGCACCTACCTCCACCTGCAGAGCCGCACACCACATATATGGCTGTTCTGTGCCCAGTAATGGGGAATCTCCAGCACCTACCTCCACCTGCAGAGCCGCACACCACATATATGGCTGCTCTGTGCCAGTAATGGGGAATCTCCAGCACCTACCTCCACCTGCAGAGCCGCACTCCACATATATGGCTGTTCTGTGCCCAGTAATGGGGAATCTCCAGCACCTACCTCCACCTGCAGAGCCGCACACCACATATATGGCTGTTCTGTGCCCAGTAATGGGGAATCTCCAGCACCTACCTCCACCTGCAGAGCCGCACACCACATATATGGCTGCTCTGTGCCCAGTAATGGGGAATCTCCAGCACCTACCTCCACCTGCAGAGCCGCACACCACATATATGGCTGTTCTGTGCCAGTAATGGGGAATCTCCAGCACCTACTCCACCTGCAGAGCCGCACACCACATATATGGCTGCTCGTGCCCAGTAATGGGGAATCTCCAGCACCTACCTCCACCTGCAGAGCCGCACACCACATATATGGCTGCTCTGTGCCCAGTAATGGGGAATCTCCAGCACCTACCTCCACCTGCAGAGCCGCACACCACATATATGGCTGTTCTGTGCCCAGTAATGGGGAATCTCCAGCACCTACCTCCACCTGCAGAGCCGCACACCACATATATGGCTGTTCTGTGCCCAGTAATGGGGAATCTCCAGCACCTACCTCCACCTGCAGAGCCGCACACCACATATATGGCTGTTCTGTGCCCAGTAATGGGGAATCTCCAGCACCTACCTCCACCTGCAGAGCCGCACTCCACATATATGGCTGTTCTGTGCCCAGTAATGGGGAATCTCCAGCACCTACCTCCACCTGCAGAGCCGCACACCACATATATGGCTGTTCTGTGCCCAGTAATGGGGAATCTCCAGCACCTACCTCCACCTGCAGAGCCGCACACCACATATATGGCTGTCCTGTGCCCAGTAATGGGGAATCTCCAGCACCTACCTCCACCTGCAGAGCCGCACACCACATACATGGCTGTTCTGTGCGCACAGGACCTGTGATGAGGTCACAGTCATGTGATCAGTCTTACGAAGGGGCGGAGCCAGTCTCCATTTTGCAAGAAGTGTTGAACAGGGCACTCTGAGAGAAGGGTTGCGTCTAGTTCGGAGTTGATTTTTTGAGGCCTCATTCCAGCAACTCCACTCCAGCCGGCTCACTACTGAGGTGACTAGATCGGAGTGGAGATTTTGTGGTCCTCATTCCAGCAGCTCCACTGTAGCTGATTCACTGGTGAGGTGACTGGATCTTAGTGGATTTTTGAGGCCTCACTGTAGTCACAGGTTTTTGAGGACCTCATTTTATCAGCTCCACTGTCCCTGACTCTCTGGTGAGGGGACTGGATCGGAGTGGATTTTTTGATGATCTCTCTGCAGATTCTCCATTCTAGACGGTTCAGTTTCTACAGTTCAGTTCCTCAAAAAACCCACTCAGTGTTCAGAATGGAGCTGATTCCAGGCTCCTCATACACTGCAATGTACACACACTGTATATATATATCAGCTTTATAACTGTAATGATTTAATGTTTTTAGTTTTTATCTACTTGCTCAAACTGTTATATTTAATATTTATTTCCAAAGGGCATACAATTATTTATCATGATTAATCAAACTTGCATTTTATCGTTTTTTGTAATATAAATAATTACACATAGCGCTGATTGTTCAGATTTGCCAGAATTTTACTTTTACTGTATTTCGACATTGCATGAGTGAGCGGAGCCTCACGGGGAAAAACATAACAGAGCCATCAACACAGTCCTCATAATTTACAACATAGGACTGGAGTGGATTTTTGAGGATCTCATTTTAGCAACTCCGTTCTAGCTGATTCACCATTGAGCCGTCTAGATCGGAGTGGATTTTTTGAGGATCTCCCTGTATCCTCCATTCTGTACTGTTATATATTATTGTAGATATAGACTGTACGGGCTCCTGTCAGGTATATATTACTGTAGATATATAGACTGTATGGGCTCCTGTCAGGTATATTATTGTAGATATAGACTGTACGGGCTCCTGTCAGGTATATATTACTGTAGATATAGACTGTACGGGCTCCTGTCAGGTATATATTATAGATATAGACTGTACGGGCTCCTGTCAGGTATATATTACTGTAGATATAGACTGTACGGGCTCCTGTCAGGTATATATTACTGTAGATATATAGACTGTATGGGCTCCTGTCAGGTATAACTGTAGATATAGACTGTACGGGCTCCTGTCAGGTATATATTACTGTAGATATAGACTGTACAGGCTCCTGTCAGGTATATATTACTGTACATATAGACTGTACAGGCTCCTGTCAGGTATATATTACTGTAGATATAGACTGTATGGGCTCCTGTCAGGTATATATTACTGTAGATATAGACTGTATGGGCTCCTGTCAGGTATATATTACTGTAGATATAGACTGTACAGGCTCCTGTCAGGTATATATTACTGTAGATATAGACTGTACGGGCTCCTGTCAGGTATATATTACTGTAGATATAGACTGTATGGGCTCCTGTCAGGTATATATTACTGTAGATATAGACTGTATGGGCTCCTGTCAGGTATATATTACTGTAGATATAGACTGTACAGGCTCCTGTCAGGTATTTATTACTGTAGATATAGACTGTACAGGCTCCTGTCAGGTATATATTACTGTAGATATAGACTGTATGGGCTCCTGTCAGGTATATATTACTGTAGATATAGACTGTACGGGCTCCTGTCAGGTATATATTACTGTAGATATAGAATGTACGGGCTCCTGTCAGGTATATATTACTGTATAGACTTTATGGGCTCCTGTCAGGTATATATTATTGTAGATATAGACTGTACGGGCTCCTGTCAGGTATATATTACTGTAGATATAGACTGTATGGGCTCCTGTCAGGTATATATTACTGTAGATATAGACTGTACGGGCTCCTGTCAGGTATATATTACTGTATAGACTGTATGGGCTCCTGTCAGGTATATATTATTGTAGATATAGACTGTATGGGCTCCTGTCAGGTATATATTACTGTAGATATAGACTGTATGGGCTCCTGTCAGGTATATATTATTGTAGATATAGACTGTACGGGCTCCTGTCAGGTATATATTACTGTAGATACTGTATGGGCTCCTGTCAGGTATATATTACTGTATAGACTGTATGGGCTCCTGTCAGGTATATATTATTGTAGATATAGACTGTACGGGCTCCTGTCAGGTATATATTACTGTAGATATAGAATGTACGGGCTCCTGTCAGGTATATATTACTGTATAGACTTTATGGGCTCCTGTCAGGTATATATTATTGTAAGATATAGACTGTACAGGCTCCTGTCAGGTATATATTACTGTAGATATAGACTGTACGGGCTCCTGTCAGGTATATATTACTGTAGATATAGACTGTATGGGCTCCTGTCAGGTATATATTATTGTAGATATAGACTGTACGGGCTCCTGTCAGGTATATATTACTGTAGATATAGACTGTATGGGCTCCTGTCAGGTATATATTACTGTAGATATAGACTGTACGGGCTCCTGTCAGGTATATATTACTGTATAGACTGTATGGGCTCCTGTCAGGTATATATTATTGTAGATATAGACTGTATGGGCTCCTGTCAGGTATATATTATTGTAGATATAGACTGTACGGGCTCCTGTCAGGTATATATTACTGTCGATATATACTGTATGGGCTCCTGTCAGGTATATATTACTGTAGATATAGACTGTACGGGCTCCTGTCAGGTATATATTACTGTATAGACTGTATGGGCTCCTGTCAGGTATATATTATTGTAGATATAGACTGTATGGGCTCCTGTCAGGTATATATTAGCAAAAGAAGGCAGAGATGCTCACCTGCCCAGGCCTCCAAACAAATGCACTATCAGGCATTTGGCCAAATTACCAACTAATACCTCACATTATTTAAATATATTTTTTAATGTGTTTTTTGCACTTTATTTTACAGGGTGCATGTGGGCCCATTTGGTCTTGTAAACTGTGGTGTCTGTTCACATGGCATGCATTTTAATAGCGCTGGGCAGCCCGCCTGATCTAATAGAAGGGTGTGAATACTAGGCTGTTTAACTGGATGCTGTGCATTGCCATAATGTGAACGGCGCTGCTACAAGTCTTTTTTTGTGCATCAATATACCAAGCAAGCCGCCCCCTCCATGTATTGGTAGGTTGTGAGCGGTTGCCTCATCGGTATTCTTGCACCTGTGTTGCCGTCATCTTAACTATGTGGGTCCACTGCATCCTGATAGTGCATTTGTTTGGAGGCCTGGGCAGGTGAGCATCTCTGCCTTCTTTTGCTATTTTTGAATTTTTGGAGGATATCTAAGTCCTCTTTTTGTGCTCTTGCTGGTTAGTGTAGTTACTTGTAAACGTGAGGATCCGTGAAGTGGATTACAAGCTTACGTACTTTGGCCAAATTACCAACTAATACCTCACATTATTTAAATATATTTTTTAATGTGTTTTTTGCACTTTATTTTACAGGGTGCATGTGGGTCCATTTGGTCTTGTAAACTGTGGTGTCTGTTCACATGGCATGCATTTTAATAGCGCTGGGCAGCCCGCCTGATCTAATAGAAGGGTGTGAATACGTGAATAGGCTGTTTAACTGGATGCTGTGCATTGCCATAATGTGAACGGCGCTGCATACAAGTCTTTTTTTGTGCATCAATATACCAAGCAGCCGCCCCCTCCATGTATTGGTAGGTTGTGAGCGGTTGCCTCATCGGTATTCTTGCACCTGTGTTGCCGTCATCTTAACTATGTGGGTCCACTGCATCCTGATAGTGCATTTGTTTGGAGGCCTGGGCAGGTGAGCATCTCTGCCTTCTTTTGCTATTTTTGAATTTTTGGAGGATATCTAACTCCTCTTTTTGTGCTCTTGCTGGTTAGTTCAGGTATATATTACTGTAGATATAGACTGTATGGGCTCCTGTCAGGTATATATTATTGTAGATATAGACTGTACGGGCTCCTGTCAGGTATATATTACTGTAGATACTGTATGGGCTCCTGTCAGGTATATATTACTGTATAGACTGTATGGGCTCCTGTCAGGTATATATTATTGTAGATATAGACTGTACGGGCTCCTGTCAGGTATATATTACTGTAGATATAGAATGTACGGGCTCCTGTCAGGTATATATTACTGTATAGACTTTATGGGCTCCTGTCAGGTATATATTATTGTAGATATAGACTGTACAGGCTCCTGTCAGGTATATATTACTGTAGATATAGACTGTACGGCTCCTGTCAGGTATATATTACTGTAGATATAGACTGTACGGGCTCCTGTCAGGTATATATTACTGTAGATATAGAATGTGCGGGCTCCTGTCAGGTATATATTACTGTATAGACTTTATGGGCTCCTGTCAGGTATATATTATTGTAGATATAGAATGTACGGGCTCCTGTCAGGTATATATTACTGTAGATATAGACTGTATGGGCTCCTGTCAGGTATATATTACTGTAGATATAGACTGTACGGGCTCCTGTCAGGTATATATTACTGTATAGACTGTATGGGCTCCTGTCAGGTATATATTATTGTAGATATAGACTGTATGGGCTCCTGTCAGGTATATATTACTGTAGATATAGACTGTATGGGCTCCTGTCAGGTATATATTATTGTAGATATAGACTGTACGGGCTCCTGTCAGGTATATATTACTGTAGATATAGACTGTATGGGCTCCTGTCAGTATATATTACTGTAGATATAGACTGTATGGGCTCCTGTCAGGTATATATTACTGTATAGACTGTATGGGCTCCTGTCAGGTGTATATTACTGTAGATATAGACTGTATGGGCTCCTGTCAGGTATATATTATTGTAGATATAGACTGCACGGGCTCCTGTCAGGTATATATTATTGTAGATATAGACTGTATGGGCTCCTGTCAGGTATATATTACTGTAGATATAGACTGTATGGGCTCCTGTCAGGTATATATTACTGTAGATATAGAATGTACGGGCTCCTGTCAGGTATATATTACTGTATAGACTTTATGGGCTCATGTCAGGTATATATTATTGTAGATATAGACTGTACGGGCTCCTGTCAGGTATATATTACTGTAGATATAGACTGTATGGGCTCCTGTCAGGTATATATTACTGTAGATATAGACTGTATGGGCTCCTGTCAGGTATATATTATTGTAGATATAGACTGTACGGGCTCCTGTCAGGTATATATTACTGTAAAGACTGTATGGGCTCCTGTCAGGTATATATTACTGTATAGACTGTATGGGCTCCTGTCAGGTATATATTATTGTAGATATAGACTGTATGGGCTCCTGTCAGGTATATATTACTGTAAAGACTGTATGGGCTCCTGTCAGGTATATATTACTGTATAGACTGTATGGGCTCCTGTCAGGTATATATTATTGTAGATATAGACTGTACGGGCTCCTGTCAGGTATATATTACTGTAGATATAGACTGTATGGGCTCCTGTCAGGTATATATTACTGTAGATATAGACTGTACGGGCTCCTGTCAGGTATATATTACTGTATAGACTGTATGGGCTCCTGTCAGGTATATATTATTGTAGATATAGACTGTATGGGCTCCTGTCAGGTATATATTATTGTAGATATAGACTGTACGGGCTCCTGTCGGGTATATATTACTGTAGATATAGACTGTACGGGCTCCTGTCAGGTATATATTACTGTAGATATAGAATGTACGGGCTCCTGTCAGGTATATATTACTGTATAGACTTTATGGGCTCCTGTCAGGTATATATTATTGTAGATATAGACTGTACGGGCTCCTGTCAGGTATACATTACTGTAGATATAGACTGTATGGGCTCCTGTCAGGTATATATTACTGTAGATATAGACTGTACGGGCTCCTGTCAGGTATATATTACTGTATAGACTGTATGGGCTCCTGTCAGGTATATATATATTGTAGATATAGACTGTATGGGCTCCTGTCAGGTATATATTACTGTAGATATAGACTGTATGGGCTCCTGTCAGGTATATATTATTGTAGATATAGACTGTACGGGCTCCTGTCAGGTATATATTACTGTAGATATAGACTGTATGGGCTCCTGTCAGGTATATATTACTGTATAGACTGTATGGGCTCCTGTCAGGTGTATATTACTGTAGATATAGACTGTATGGGCTCCTGTCAGGTATATATTATTGTAGATATAGACTGTATGGGCTCCTGTCAGGTATATATTATTGTAGATATAGACTGTACGGGCTCCTGTCAGGTTATATATTACTGTAGATATAGACTGTATGGGCTCCTGTCAGGTGTATATTACTGTAGATATAGACTGTATGGGCTCCTGTCAGGTATATATTATTGTAGATATAGACTGCACGGGCTCCTGTCAGGTATATATTATTGTAGATATAGACTGTATGGGCTCCTGTCAGGTATATATTACTGTAGATATAGACTGTATGGGCTCCTGTCAGGTATATATTACTGTATAGACTTTATGGGCTCCTGTCAGGTATATATTATTGTAGATATAGACTGTACGGGCTCCTGTCAGGTGTATATTACTGTAGATATATACTGTACGGGCTCCTGTCAGGTATATATTACTGTAGATATAGACTGTATGGGCTCCTGTCAGGTATATATTACTGTAGATATAGACTGTATGGGCTCCTGTCAGGTATATATTATTGTAGATATAGACTGTACGGGCTCCTGTCAGGTATATATTACTGTAAAGACTGTATGGGCTCCTGTCAGGTATATATTACTGTATAGACTGTATGGGCTCCTGTCAGGTATATATTATTGTAGATATAGACTGTATGGGCTCCTGTCAGGTATATATTACTGTAGATATAGACTGTATGGGCTCCTGTCAGGTATATATTACTTTAGATATAGAATGTACGGGCTCCTGTCAGGTATATATTACTGTATAGACTGTATGGGCTCCTGTCAGGTATATATTACTGTAGATATAGACTGTATGGGCTCCTGTCAGGTATATATTACTGTAGATATAGACTGTACGGGCTCCTGTCAGGTATATATTACTGTAGATATAGACTGTATGGGCTCCTGTCAGGTATATATTACTGTAGATATAGACTGTACGGGCTCCTGTCAGGTATATATTACTGTATAGACTGTATGGGCTCCTGTCAGGTATATATTATTGTAGATATAGACTGTATGGGCTCCTGTCAGGTATATATTACTGTAGATATAGACTGTATGGGCTCCTGTCAGGTATATATTACTGTAGATATAGACTGTATGGGCTCCTGTCAGGTATATATTACTGTATAGACTGTATGGGCTCCTGTCAGGTGTATATTACTGTAGATATAGACTGTATGGGCTCCTGTCAGGTATATATTACTGTAGATATAGACTGTATGGGCTCCTGTCAGGTATATATTATTGTAGATATAGACTGCACGGGCTCCTGTCAGGTATATATTATTGTAGATATAGACTGTATGGGCTCCTGTCAGGTATATATTACTGTAGATATAGACTGTATGGGCTCCTGTCAGGTATATATTATTGTAGATATAGACTGTACGGGCTCCTGTCAGGTATATATTACTGTAAAGACTGTATGGGCTCCTGTCAGGTATATATTACTGTATAGACTGTATGGGCTCCTGTCAGGTATATATTATTGTAGATATAGACTGTATGGGCTCCTGTCAGGTATATATTACTGTAGATATAGACTGTATGGGCTCCTGTCAGGTATATATTATTGTAGATATAGACTGTATGGGCTCCTGTCAGGTATATATTATTGTAGATATAGACTGTATGGGCTCCTGTCAGGTATATATTATTGTAGATATAGACTGTACGGGCTCCTGTCAGGTATATATTATTGTAGATAAAGACTGTACGGGCTCCAGTCAGGTATATTACTGTAGATACAGACTGTATGGGCTCCTGTCAGATATATATTACTGTAGATATAGACTGTACGGGCTCCTGTCAGGTATATATTACTGTAGATACAGACTGTACGGGCTCCTGTCAGGTACATATTACTGTAGATACAGACTGTACGGGCTCCTGTCAGGTATATATTATTGTAGATATAGACTGTACAGGCTCCTGTCAGATATATATTACTGTAGATATAGACTGTACGGGCTCCTGTCAGGTACATATTACTGTAGATATAGACTGTACGGGCTCCTGTCAGGTATATATTACTGTAGATACAGACTGTACGGACTCCTGTCAGGCATATATTACTGTAGATATAGACTGTACGGGCTCCTGTCAGGTATATATTACTGTAGATATAGACTGTACGGGCTCCTGTCAGGTATATATTACTGTAGATATAGACTATATGGGCTCCTGTCAGGTATATATTACTGTAGGTATAGACTGTACAGGCTCCTGTCAGGTATATATTACTGTAGATATAGACTGTACAGGCTCCTGTCAGGTATATATTTTACTGTAGATACAGACTGTACGGGCTCCTGTCAGGTACATATTACTGTAGATACAGACTGTACGGGCTCCTGTCAGGTATATATTATTGTAGATATAGACTGTACAGGCTCCTGTCAGATATATATTACTGTAGATATAGACTGTACGGGCTCCTGTCAGGTACATATTACTGTAGATATAGACTGTACGGGCTCCTGTCAGGTATATATTACTGTAGATACAGACTGTACGGACTCCTGTCAGGCATATATTACTGTAGATATAGACTGTACGGGCTCCTGTCAGGTATATATTACTGTAGATATAGACTGTACGGGCTCCTGTCAGGTATATATTACTGTAGATATAGACTATATGGGCTCCTGTCAGGTATATATTACTGTAGGTATAGACTGTACAGGCTCCTGTCAGGTATATATTACTGTAGATATAGACTGTACAGGCTCCTGTCAGGTATATATTATTGTAGATATAGACTGTACGGGCTCCTGTCAGGTATATATTGTTGTAGATAGACTGTATGGGCTCCTGTCAGGTATATATTACTGTAGATATAGACTGTACGGGCTCCTGTCAGGTAGATTCAAGATTCAAATAAGCTTTATTGGCAGGACTAAATACACATTAGTTTTGCCAAAGCAAGTGTACAAAAGGGAATAGGGATAGGGATGTTGGGTAGGGGCAGATCTAAGGTAGGGGCTATGGAAGTCCATGGCATAGGGAGGGGTGATGGGAGCAGATCCAGGGTGGAGGCTATGGAAGTCCATGGCATAGGGAGGGGGGATGGGGGCAGATCCGGGGTGGGGGCTATAGAAGTCCATGGAATATCATAGTTCTCTTTCTCGCAGTCTATGACATTCGCTCACATACCGCGCTGCTATCTCCGCTGCTCTCTCTTCTTCCCCAAGCAAGATATATGTTTTCTCTTCCTCCTTCATGGTGATGAAATCCGGGAAGAGATGTGAGAGTCTCCTGAAGTGAGTGTCCCTCACTGCTGAGTATTTGGAGCAGTGTAGCAGGAAGTGGGTTTCGTCCTCTATGGCCTCCTGGTCACAGTGTTGGCATAGTCTTTCCTCCCTGGGCTTGTAGCTCTGCCTGTGTCGGCTGGATTCGATGGCCATACTGTGGGCACTGAGTCTATACCTGCTCAGGATCTTGCGGTGTCTGGGGTCCGGGAGTTTCTCCAGGTATGGGGCCAGTCTGTAGTCTCTCTGTAGACTCCGGTACATGGTCAGTTTCTGGGAGCTGATGATGTCGTTCTTCCAGTCACTGACATACCTCTACTGGCCTTCGTCTACCATCTTCCTGATTTCGGCTTTTGTCAGGTTGTTGTGATTGGTGTACTGGTCAGGTTGGGTTTGGGTGGGCTGTTCCGAGGGTCCTAGTTTTTCTGTTTCACCTACGTGTGTCAGGGCTTTATGATGATGGGAGCTTGGATTGCTCCTATGTAGGTGAGCCTGGAATGACAGTGCCCTCTTTAGAACCGTTAGGTGTAGAGGGAATCTGCCCAGCTCGGCCCGGCAGGCACTGTTGGAGGTGCTCCGATGGACTTGGAGAAGGTGCTTGCAGAATTCCAGGTGGAATATTTCTGTTGGGCTGGAATACCACCTTGACCAGTCTGGGTAGGTGTGAGGACCCCAGACTTCACTGCCATACAGGAGGATTGGGGCGATGACAGAGTCAAAGATTTTTAACCAGACCCTCACTGGTGGCTTCAGATGGTAGAGTTTCCTTCGGATGCCATAGAAGGTTTTACAGGCCTTGTCTTTCAGGGTCTCTATGGCTTGTTTGAAGCTCCCTGACCGGTGAATCTCTAGGCCCAGGTAGGTATATTTGTCTGTTCCTGTAAGGGCGCAGTTATTGAGGACAAATGAAGGGTGCTGGTCTAATTTTCTCTTTCTCTGGAACACCATGATGTTGGTTTTCTTTAGGTTGACCGGTAGTACCCAGGTGGAGCTGAATTTCTCTAAGATTTTTAGATTGTCTTGGAGGCCTTTCTCGGTTGGTGACAGAAGCAGCAGGTCATCTGCATACAGCAGGAATTTCACCTGGGTGTCGTGGAGGATGGGACCTGGTGCTGTGGAAGATTCCAGAGCGGTAGCCAGCTCGTTGATGTAAATGTTGAAGAGCGTTGGACTTAGGCTGCAGCCTTGTCTGACTCCACGGCTCTGCTGGAAATAAGCCGTTCTTTTACCGTTCACACTCACACTGCAGAGGTTCTCGGTGTAGGAGCTTTTGATAACATCGTAGGTCTTTCCTCCTATTCCACTCTCCAGCAATTTCAGGAATAAGCCCGGGTGCCACACCGAATCGAAGGCCTTTTTAAAGTCCACGAAACAGGCGTACATCTTCCCGTTCTTTGTATTGTGGACGTGTCTCTGAATGAGGCTGTGCAGGGTATTGATGTGGTCAGTGGTGCGGTGGTTTGGCATGAACCCTGCTTGGCTCTTGCTGAGGACGTTATGTTCGGTGAGGAAACTGAGGATTCTCTTGTTCAGGATGCTATTGAACAGTTTCCCCAGGTTGCTGCTGACACATATGCCTCTGTAGTTGGCTGGGTCATACCTGTCCCCATTCTTGTGGATGGGCGTGATGAGGCCTTGGTTCCAGGTACGAGGGAAGTAGCCGGCACTTAGCACAATATTGAAGAGTTTAACCACTGCAGCCTGTATTTCTGGTGGGCTGTACTTCAGCATTTCTGGTAGGATTCCATCCAGGCCACCGGCTTTTCTGCATCTTATGGAAGGGATTCTCTCTGCTACTTCCTGTAATGTTATTGGTGTATCCACGGGGTTTTGGAAATTTTTTATTTTTTCCTCCATTGCTTTTAGTTTTGCCATTATGCTTTCCTGTTCTTGGTTTAGTTCTTCCTTTGGGATGTCTTTATAGAGGTGTCTGAAGTACTGGAGCCAGATGTTGCCATTTTGGATATGGATGTTGTTTTTCTTGTCTTTTGTGCCCAAGTGGTTCCATAGTTCCCAGAAGGAATTGTCTTGAAGAGCATCTTGGAGTTGGTTAAGCTTGGTAGAGATGTAACTCTGCTTCTTCCTCCTGAGGATGGTTTTGTACTGCCTTTGTATGGTTTCATAGGCTTCCCTCAGACCAGGGTGGTTGGGGTCTCTGTGTTTCTTGTTTGAGGCTGTTCTCAGGGTCTTCCGTACGGCTTTACATTCTCTGTCAAACCAACCAACTCTGTCAAACCAACCAACTCTGGCAGGTATATATTATAGTAGATATAGACTGTATGGGCTCCTGTCAGGTATATATTATAGTAGATATAGACTGTATGGGCTCCTGTAAGGTATATATTATAGTAGATATAGACTGTATGGGCTCCTGTCAGGTATATATTACTGTAGATACAGACTGTACGGGCTCCTGTCAGGTATATATTATTGTAGATATAGACTGTATGGGCTCCTGTCAGGATATATTATAGTATAGACTGTACGGGCTCCTGTCAGGTATATATTACTGTAGATATAAACTGTATGGGCTCCTGTCAGGTATATATTATTGTAGATATAGACTGTATCGGCTCCTGTCAGGTATATATTATTGTACATACAGACTGTACGGGCTCCTGTCAGGTATATATTACTGTAGATATATACTTTACGGGCTCCTGTCAGGTATATATTACTGTAGATATAGACTGTACGGGCTCCTGTCAGGTATATATTACTGTAGATATAGACTGTATGGGCTCCTGTCAGGTATATATTACTGTAGATATAGACTGTATGGGCTCCTGTCAGGTATATATTACTGTAGATATAGACTGTACGGGCTCCTGTCAGGTATATATTACTGTAGATACAGACTGTATGGGCTCCTGTCAGGTATATATTATTGTAGATATAGACTGTATGGACTCCTGTCAGGTATATATTATTGTACATACAGACTGTACGGGCTCCTGTCAGGTATATATTACTGTAGATATAGACTTTATGGGCTCCTGTCAGGTATATATTACTGTAGATATAGACTGTACGGGCTCCTGTCAGGTATATATTACTGTAGATACAGACTGTATGGGCTCCTGTCAGGTATATATTACTGTAGATATAGACTGTATGGGCTCCTGTCAGGTATATATTACTGTAGATATAGACTGTAAGGGCTCCTGTCAGGTATATATTATTGTAGATATAGACTGTACGGGCTCCTGTCAGGTATATATTATTGTAGATATAGACTGTACGGGCTCCTGTCAGGTATATATTATTGTAGATATAGACTGTATGGGCTCCTGTCAGGTATATATTATTGTAGATATGGACTGTATGGGCTCCTGTCAGGTATATATTACTGTAGATATAGACTGTACGGGCTCCTGTCAGGTATATATTATTGTAGATATAGACTGTATGGGCTCCTGTCAGGTATATATATTATTGTACATACAGACTGTACGGGCTTTTGTCAGGTATATATTATTGTAGATATAGACTGTACGGGCTCCTGTCAAGTATATATTATTGTAGATATAGACTGTATGGGCTCCTGTCAGGTATATATTATTGTAGATATAGACTGTATGGGCTCCTGTCAGGTATATATTATTGTAGCTATAGACTGTACGGGCTCCTGTCAAGTATATATTATTGTAGATATAGACTGTTCGGGCTTCTGTCAGGTATATATTATTGTACATACAGACTGTACGGGCTCCTATCAGGTATATAAAATATAGACAACAGATGAAAATTATTGGCAATTATCAAGACACATTCAATAAAGGAGTGGTTCTGCAGGTGGGGACCACAGACCAAATCTCAGTACCAATGCTTTCTGCCTGATGTTTTGGTCACTTTTGAATGTTGGTTGTGCTTTCACACTAGTGGTAGCATGAAACAGACTCTACAACCCACACAAGTGGCTCAGGTAGGGCAGCTCATCCAGGATGGCACATCAATGCGAGCTGTGGCAAGGTTTGCTGTGGCTGTCAGCGTAGCGTCAAGAGGCTGGAGGCGCTATCAGGAGACAGGCCCAGTGCACCAGGAGACATGGAGGGGGCCGTAGGGCAACAACCCAGCAGCAGGACCGCTACCTCAGCCTTTGTGAAAGGAGGAACAGGAGCACTGCCAGAGCCCTGCAAAATGACCTCCAGCAGGCCACAAATGTGCATGTGTCTGCACAATCGGTTAGAAACCGACTCCATGATGGTCTGAGTGCCCGACGTCCATAGATGGGGATTGTGCTCACAGCCCAACACTGTGCAGGACGCTTGGATTTGCCACAGAACACAAGGATTGGCAAATTCGCAGCTGGCACCCTGTGCTCTTCACAGATGAAAGCAGGTTCACACTGAGCACGTGACAGACATGATAGAGCCCGGAGACGCCGTGGAGAACAATCTGCTGCCTGCAACATCCTTTAGCATGACTGGTTTGGCAGTGGGTCAGTAATGGTGTGGGGTGGTATTTCTTTGGAGGGTTGCACAGCCCTCCATGTGCTCGCCCGAGGTAGCCTGACTGCCATTAGGTACCGAGATGAGATCCTCAGATCCCTTGTGAGACATATGCTGGTGCGGTTGGCCCTAGGTTCCTCCTAATGCAGGACAATGCCAGATCTTATGTGGCTGGAGTGTGTCATCAGTTCCTGCAAGATGAAGGCATTGAAGCTATGGACTGGCCCGCCCATTCCCCAGACCTGAATCCGATTGAGCAGATATGGGACATCATGTCTTGCTCCATCCACCAAAGTCACATTGCACCACAGACTGTCCAGGAGTTGGCGGATGCTTTAGTCCAGGTCTGGGAGGATATCCCTAAGGAGACCATCCGTCGCCTCATCAGGAGCATGCCCAGGAGTTGTAGGGAGGTCATACAGGTACCTGGAGGCCACACACACTACTGAGCACCATTTTTGACTTGTGTTAAGGACATTACATTCTACTTTAATTGTGTGGGTGACTACAAATTAAATTATAAAATTTGATTTCCATTGATGATTTTTGTGTGATTTTGTTGTCAGCATATTCAACTTTGAACAGAACAAAGTATGCAATGAGAATATTTCATTCATTCAGATCTAGGATGTGTTATTTGAGTGTTCCCTTTATTTTTTGAGATATATATATATTGTAAGGTTTCACTCACTCGGCTGTTTCAGAGGTAAATCAGGAGACACTTTCTTATGCAAAAAGTCCTTAGGTTTATTACATCATAAACCAACATATAGTACAAGTCTTCAGTAAAGTTTCTTAAGATCTCTACAAACACAGATACAGGAAGGCTTCTCCATTCCTACACAGAGACCTCTCTGTAATGTCCCGCCTAGACACATGGAAGTCTGTACACACTGGCAGACTCCCACACACTCTCTCAGGTGCCAAACACGCTTCTGTTACATACCCGTAACCCCGCCCACAGGTGAGGTCAGGAATCACATGGTTAGGTCACATGGTCATGACCTCACCACAGGTCCTTTTGATACACATAAACACCTACAGGCTTTATCTTGGGTATTCAGACACATACCCCTTGGGTGGGTTTGTAGGTGACTGGACCTGCCCAGCTCTCCAAGTCACCTGGAAGCCTCCCAATGTATAGCACAACTCTCAGCAGTAGATCTGCTGAACAAAACACGCCCAGGCTTCCATCACAGGGCCACCCACCTCTGCGATACATACCGTCCATCCATGACATGCCTCCATGCATATCCCGAGGAGCATACACAGTGCCCCCTAGCTGCATCAGGGGTCACTACACCACATACCTCCCCCCTCTGTTCAAACTTGTGGGGTTGAACACTTGTTACCCGACCAGAGATCCTTCTCGGTCGTCTCTGCCAGTCACACCGTCTCTCTAAGTCGGGCCCTGCTACTGATCTCTTTTGTAGGCGTCTGTTCTCCGACTCTGTCACATCTGTTGCTGACTCCCCCCTGTCAGACCACCCGCATCCCCAGCGGTCAGTACGGCTTCGCAATTCCCTTGCACCCATACGTCCTGTCTGGTCTGAGTCCTTTTTATTTCGTCCACTACAGGTTCTCCTGCTTAGGACACTCATCACTGGGCTAACTGAGGCATCGCTATTTCTACCTCTTCCATCAGGCGACCTATTTCCTGTATTATCTCCAGCTTGAGGACTTGTAGTCTTAAGCGGACCTCTTCTCCTCTCAAGTCGTAGCTGCTCTACTTCTCTCAGGTATGACACACGATACTCCAGGAGCATCCGGATATTCCCAAGGCTCTCCATGGATCCGATAATGAGGAATGGAACCATCCCATCTTTACCCACTACCTGGACTTCGTCATCAGCCGGAATCCTGACTCTCGTCACACCGGACTTATTCACCATCTCCTGCATCACTTTCCCAAGTCTTCTGATGACTTTCTTCACCAGACCTCTGGGCACTTGAATGATGTCTTCCACCAATCCAAGCCGACTTTGAGCCTTTCTTGCTTGCTCCAAACGTCGAGCGGCTTCTTTATTCCTCCACATGATCATCTGTTTCGTTCGGAGGCATTGTAGATGCATGTCTCTCAGGACAGCCACTCGCTTCAGTGTGACTTCCTTAGTCGACAGTATGACTAACTGTTTCACCTCTGGCACCCAGTTCACACTACATGCTTCTACCGCCTTTCTAAAGGCCTCATGCACCTCCTCACTGGCACACACTTCTCACAGGTCTTCGGGTATCTCTGTTACACACTTGAAACCCGACCCGTCACCTTCTTGGACAGACTGTTGGACCTCCTCGTCCTGAGCATTAGTACAGTTTTCCAAGACATCGCTCTCCCTTGTGTGCCCATCTGCATGGCACTTCCCTTGCTGGATTTCTTCTCCCATAGATTTCTGGAGCTGGGCACTAGTCTCCTCCTCTATCTTGAGCTCTCGGAGAACTCTATCTTTCTCTTCTGCCAAGCAGCGACACTCCTGCTGATGTTTCTCTTGGGCCTCTCTGAGCACCTCCGTCTCTTTCCATAGAGCCTTGTTCATACTCTTACACGCTGACAGATGATCTCTGAGCTTAGAGACTTCCTTCTCCAGCTCCTCCACTTTGTGCTCAATCATTTGCCTCAGGACCCTTTCTCGCTCGACTGTCTCTTTCACTGTTTCTTTAAACAGCTCTATCTCATGGTCCTGCTCTCTTTTAGCCAGCACATGTCGCACCATCACCTCTTTAATTACATTTTCGGCTGGGCACTCTTGCCTACACACACTCTGCCTCTCCAGAGTTCCGCCCGTTCCTGCATCCGCAGTTTCCACTGTCTCACGACTCTCGGTAACTTCAGAGAGCTCCAGCTTACTGCACTCACTTTCCCTTGCGGTCGAGTCACAGTCTGCATAGGAGTCACTCCCACTCCCCTTGTCATCCTGGAACAACACGTTCCCCCTTAGACAGGTCTCTGCCCCCTTTTCTGGAGCTATACCGTTTCTCACGGTCACCCGTCTTGTCACGTCCAAGTCCCCGAGTTGGTCTGACCCACACTTTCTTCTGGTCACCTGGAACTCTAGACTATCGATATTAGGTGTTACCTTCTTTTCACACATCACACGACAAGGAACCACTACAGCCGCTTGCTGTTTTGAGGCTCCCTCCTCTGAACAACACCACACTTTATCAACTTCCAGGTTTTGAGACTCCGCCCCCTTTTGGACCACCATCCCAATTTGGGTTACCGCCCCCTTTTGGGACTCCACCCCTTTTGGGACACCATCTCAATTTGGGTTACCGCCCCCTTTTGGGACTCCACCCCCTTTTGGGCAACTTTACTGATTTGGGCTACCACCCCCTTTTGAGACTCCGCCCACTTTCGGGCCACCATCCCAATTTGGGTTACTGCCCCCTTTCGGGACTCCACCCCCTTTTGGGTAACCATCCCTGTTTTGGGTTGCCGCCCCCCTTTTGGGACTCCTCCCCTTTTAGGGACACCACCCATCACTGGGGTACACACCACGGCTCTTACAGGCCCCAGTCCACACAGTACCCTTAGACAGTGTCTTTTACTTAGGGCGTGTACTGGCCCTTTAAGAGTTTGTGTGCCTCGGTTCACACTGTCCTTTTTTTTCCACACCAGCTCCTGCTGGTACTGCCACCGCTTCCGTTGCAGCCACCAACAACCAGCACCTCCAGATGCTACTCCTAAGCTGCTGTGGCTGTTACTGCAGCTCCGGCTGCTGCAGAACTTCTTGCTACAACAGTCACTGTAGCTCCTGCTACCACAAGTCTCTGCACGCTGCGCTGTCTTGCCGCTTGTCACCTTCGTGACCCCACGAGTCACGGCCAGCCGCTTGTCACCTTCATGACTCCTCCGAGCCACAGCAAACACCTCACACGTGTTCCAGAAAAAAAAACAGTTTCTCACTGACCCGTCAGCACAACACAGACTCCTGTCTGTCACACTCTCAGCCAGATAAAGAAGGAGAACAGCATCAAATCCGGGTGAAGAAATAGTAGTTCTTTATTTGCCAGATGCAACGTTTCAACCAATACAGGTCTTTTTCAAGCATACAATATAGTCATAATGGCAGCCTTAAATAGGAAGTGGATATCAGATCCACCAATCACCATCAATAGGCAGTCCCACATAAAGAACTTTATAGGTACATAAAAACACATTTATGATATACAATTTAATACAAACAATTACAGTCACTATATTTCGTTATACACGTTTCAATATTTTAATTTAATAATAAGTATATAAATGTTCACCAATCATGAGAAAGCATTGTGGTAGTCAAGGGAACAACAAGACCAATCGTGTAGCATATTATTATTATTATTATTTATTTATATAGCACTATTGATTCCATGGTGCTGTACATGAGAAGGGGTTACATACAAATTACAGATATCACTTACAGTAAACAAACTAACAATCACAGACTGGTACAGAGGGGAGAGGACCCTGCCCTTTCGGGCTTACATTCTACAGGATGGGGACGGAGACAGTAGGTCGGGGGGTTGCAGCAGTTCCGTTGTTGGTTGAGGCGATATCTCCGGTAGTGGTGAGGAGGTAGCGGGGTCATTGCAGGCTGTAAGCTTTCCTGAAGAGATGGGTTTTCAGGTTACGTCTGAAGGATCCGAGAGTGGTTGATAGTCGGACGTGTTGGGGCAAAGAATTCCAGAGGATGGGGGATATTCGGGAGAAGTCTTGGAGGCGGTTGGGTGAGGAGCGAATAAGTGTGGAGGAGAGAAGGAGGTCTTGGGAGGACCGGAGATTACGTGAGGGAAGGTATCGGGAGATTAGTTCAGAGACATATGGGGGAGACAGGTTATAGATGGCCTTGTAGGTCAGTATTAGTAATTTGAACTGGATTCGCTGAGGGAATGGGAGCCAGTGAAGAGATTTGCAGAGGGAGATGCGGAGGAGTAGCGAGGAGAGAGATGAATTAGTCGGGCAGCAGAGTTAAGGATGGACTGGAGAGGTGCGAGTGTGTTAGCAGGGAGGCCAGAGAAAAGGATGTTGCAGTAGTCGAGGCGGGAGATGATGAGGGCATGCACAAGCATTTTAGTAGAGTGAGGGTTGAGTAAGGGACGGATTCTGGAAATATTTTTGAGCTGGAGGCGACAGGAGGTAGAAAGAGCTTGGATGTGTGGTTTGAAGGACAGGGCAGAGTCAAGGGTTACTCCGAGGCAGCGGACCTCCGATACGGGGGAAAGCGTGGTGTTGTCAATTGTTATAGATAGGTCGGGTAAGGAAGATCTGTGAGATGGGGGAAAGATGATGAGTTCAGATTTGTCCACATTGAGTTTGAGGAAGCGGGAGGAGAAGAAGGAGGATATGGCTGATAGACACTCAGGGATTCTGGACAGCAAAGAGGTGATGTCTGGGCCAGAGAGGTAGATCTGAGTGTCATCAGCATAAAAGGTGGTACTGGAATCCGTGGGACTTTATGAGTTGCCCCAGGCCAAGTGTATAGATTAAGAGTAGGGGTCCTATAACAGAGCCTTGGGGGACTCCAACAGAGAGAGGGTGGGACGAGGAGGTAGTGTGGGAGTGGGAGACGCTGAATGTGCGGTTGGAAAGGTATGAGGAGATCCAGGATAGGGCGAGGTCCTTGATGCCAAAGGAGGAGAGAATCTGTAGTAGAAGGCAATGGTCAACTGTGTCGAAAGCAGAGGACAGGTCAAGAAGGAGGAGTATAGAGTATTGTCCGTTAGCTTTGGCTGTAAGTAGGTCGTCAGTAATTTTGGTCAAGGCTGTTTCAGTGGAATGATGGGGCGGAAACCAGATTGTAGATTGTCAAAGAGCAAGTTAGATGAGAGATGGGAGGAAAGTTCAGCGTGGACGTGCTGTTCCAGGAGTTTGGAAGCGAGTGGGAGCAGCGATATTGGGCGATAGCTGGACATAGCGGTTGGGTCGAGGGTTGGCTTTTTGAGGATAGGCGTGATTGTGGCATGTTTGAAAGCAGAAGGGAAGGTACCAGAAGTTAGTGATAGATTGAAGAGGTGGGTTAGTGATGGGATAAGAGTGGTGGCGAGGTTGGGGAGGAGGTGGGATGGGATGGGGTCGAGTGCACAAGTGGTGAGGTGTGATTTGGAGAGAAGATGAGCAAGCTCCCCTTCCGTGATGTTGGGTAAGGAGGTTATGGGGTTTGGGCATTGGTCAGATATACAAAGGGGTTGTGGTGGTTGAATAATAAAGACTTGCCGTGTTTGGTCTATCTTGTTTTTGAAGTGCATGGCGAAGTCCTCAGCAGAGATAAGGGAGGTAGGAGGGGGCAGTGGTGGGCGAAGGAGGGAGTTAAAAGTATTGAACAATTGTTTGGGGTTGTGGGATAAGGAAGATACAAGGGATGTAAAGTAGGCCTGTTTAGCAGAGGTGAGAGCTGATTTGAATGCAAGTGTTGCTTGTTTGAGTGCAGTGAAGTCGTCTTGTGAATGCGTTTTCTTCCAGCGCCGTTCAGCAATTCTGGATGCTTGCCGAAGCTTTTTTGTGGTGTTATTGTGCCAGGGTTGTCTATTGATTTGTCGCCGTCTGTTATGCATGACAGGGGCGACCGAGTCGATGGCTGATGCAAGAGAGGCATTGTCGAAGCTAGTGGCAGTGTCTGTGTCGTGGAGTGAGGATATGGATGCCAGTGGTAGAATAGAGTCAGAGAGTTTGAGGGTGTCTAGGTGAGCAAGGTTTCTGCGGGGGTGCGCATGTTGCTGGACATGGGTGACAGGTGAGGAGGACAGGGATGAGAAAGTGAGTAGATGGTGGTCAGATAGGGGGAGAGGGGAGGTTGTGAAGTTAGATAGGGAGCAGAGACGGGTGAAGACCAGGTCGAGTGTGTGCCCATCTGTGTGCGTGGCTGAGGAGGACCACTGGGTAAGTCCAAAAGATGATGTAAGGGATAGGAGTTTAGAGGCTGCCGACTGGTGGGTGTCAATGGGGATGTTGAAGTCACCCATGATGATGGTGGGAATGTCAGCAGAGAGAAAGTGGAGCCAGGTGGAGAATTGGTCAATAAAGGCAGTGCTCGGCCCGGAGGTCGGTATATGACGGCCACTTGGAGGTTGGAGGGAGAGTAGATGCGGACAGAGTGGAGTTCAAAAGAGGGGAGGATAAGGGAAGGAAGAGGTGGGATTGGGTTAAAGATACAGTTAGAAGAAAGGAGAAGGCCCACACCTCCACCATGTCTGTTGCCGGGGCGGGGAGTGTGGGTGAAGTGGAGGCCGCCGTAACATAGCGCAGCAGGGGAGGCGGTGTCGGAGGGTGTCAGCCATGTTTCAGTGAGGCCAAGGAAGGTAAAATTATGAGAGGTAAAGAGGTCGTGAATCACATGGAGTTTATTGCAGACGGAGCGGGCATTCCAGAGTGATCCAGAGAGAGGGAGCAGGGTGGTGGGCGTCAAGGGCACGGATTTGAGGTTGGAAGGATTTCGGGTGTTAATACTCGGTTGGGAGCGATAGGAGGGGGTAATAATGGGAGGTATGAGCTGTGGGGGTCCAGGATTGGGAGATATGTCACCATCAGTGAGGAGAAGCAGAGAGAGACAGAGTATGTGGGAGAAGGACAGTGGGCAGCTTGTTTTGTGTCTTATTAGGAGAGATCTGAGGTTGAGGAGCAGGTCAGCGGAGGAGGTTAGGTGTGGAGGCAAGAGGGAAGCAGAGATTAGTAGTTGGTTAGCGGGTGCTAGAGTTTGCGGATAGGGAAGGAGAGTGAGGATTAATGGAGGCAAAACTGGTAGAGCGTATGTCAGCATGGTGGGAGTTAAGTGTGGAGGAAAGAGGAAGAAATATAGTACATTTAAGAAAAGTTAGTCCTACCTTCTGTTCACTTCTGACTCATTTCTGACATATTTCTGTAGTCAGTTATCCTTAAAGAGACATCCTTATAGAGACAGACCAAGGTCCAGACAGACCTATGAGTCTGCATTTATAACAAGTTAACAGCACATGAAACAGGTCAGGTGTGATCAGGAGGGAGGGCCAGCAGGCAGATTGGTTACAGACACAGGAGGGGATTAATTAGAAGTCAGAAGACAAAATACAAGGGAAATAGAGCCAAATGGACAGAAAAGGCCAAGTGACTGTTAGCATCTATGAAATAAGGTATTGCAGTAGTTGTGTAGCCCTGGTGGTAGGCACACGCAGTACCCTGGAGAGTGTATGGCGAGACGGCAGTTTAATGCTAAATATCCATTCACTCGACACACACTAGACACACCCCTAGGGTAGTGGAGTATACTCTAGAGGGAGTGGTCAAGGTAGTAGGTGTTGGAGTGATTTTAGTCAGTCTAGTTCCTGTCTTTGGACAGTGAGGACGTGTGGAGTAGAGTCTAGACTTCTGTGAGAAGACGTTTGGAGGGAGGAAAGAGTCTAGCCTGCTTCATCACCAGTTCATATAGTGGAGTCTGGTATAGGTGTTTGGAATACACCTTAGTCTAGTCAGAGCTGTATCACCTTCTCAGCACACACTGAAGAAAGAAGAAGTAATAGCACGGAAAGTCTTCAGCATCCCTGTCTAAAGGACAGTATCAGGTTCAGAGACGTGCTCCTGCCTGTGATAACTGAGCATCTGTGGCTAACTTCATAGGAAGGAAAAGGAAAGAAGTGACTGCTCGACCCTTGGCTAGTTTGAGTGCTTATGTTACCAGCGTGGACAAGGCGAAAGGCAAGTGGATTTAGAGAATTAGTGCTTCAGGATTGCAGAAGTCCAGCACATTGCTACCGGTCACTGGGGACCGAAGGGTCACTGTTGTTTCAGGCACGGTGATAGGAAAACCAGGAATCTACCGGACCCTAGGTCGCGGCAGACAAGCCCCTTATAGTCAGTACGTAACTGGGGTCAGGGGGAGTGAAGACTTTGGAGTTCTGCAGGACCACGTAAGAATTCAGCTCCTTCACAGGAAGGCCCCTAACACTAAGCTGACTGGGCAGGTACAGCTAAAGATTAGCTGGAGATTGAGGGAACTACGCTTCAGGCTGGTTGTACTCGTTTCATTGGAGTTAAAGGAGGCCCCTAACTTGTCCAGCTGCCGTCTCAAGATACACTCTCCTTGGATCAGCCTCCCTGGGACCTGCCTTATCATCTTGCAAGTAAAGGTATGGAAAGACGCTGACCGTGTGAGACTGTGTTCTTTATCTGCACTCGACTTCACAACTCACATAGACTTTGAGGGACCAGTCCCACCTGTAGGGGACCCGACATCTAGCTGCCTCACCATCCCCTCAGAAATCTACAGCAGCGCTGGTACTAATTACCAGAACACTACAGGTGGCGTCACGAACTGTACATAAATCAATCCCCTGTAAATACATCCCCCAACATACGCCAGACCGCCCGGGCCACAGACCGAGCCACAGCTACCTGTGACAAAACTCCCCATAGACTTCTACGGGCTCGGTTCTGAGTACCCCATTGCCCTGGTAATCCACAATTGTGGTGGCGGGTCGACACAACTTGGCGTCACGAACAGGATGCGAAACTCGCGAAATTGCGAGCCCTGTGTGCCTAAGGACTTGTTTTTGTGAAAAGGACTGTTTGCACTTTTGGCGCCAAAATCGCCATTTTTGTCGCCATATTCGCGCCCTCAGGCGCTGGAGAAGAAGGTGGGCGTGCCTTCGTGGGCGTCTACCCCCAGTGGCGCGAAGAAAATGCCTGCCCTCTCAAAGTGCTACTACAACATGCGGTCCTGCCCTACAGCAAAGGAGGTCCGCCTCCTCTTCACCTTCCCTGCGAGGAGGAGGAGACGCAAACCCCACCTCCACGGAAGAGACCGGATGTCTCCGCAGAAAAAGAGAATCTTCTGGAACATGATGGAGGCAGGACGTGAGCAGCCGAGCGGAGCAGCGGAGGAAGGCAGGCCCCGTGCCCCCGCCAAGCTGCCATCGGCATCGGAGTCTTATGCAATCCTGCACCTGCAACAGGCGTTGTTAGAGGTTCAGGAGGAGAACTCACGCCTAAAGAAGATGTTCCAACCTGGACTGGAGGAGATTGAGAGACGCCGATGTAACCTGCTGAAGTGGCAACTAACAAACACGGCGTCCTCTCCCCTCAACGAACCCCCACGATTCAAGATACCGAAGAGTCTGCTGCCCAAGGCGAAGGAGCAACCGGAGGCTGCCCCCGAAAGTACCGTTCCTGACCCCACCGGTGAAGCGGTGGAAGCGGAGGAGGTTGAGGAGGTACAGCCAATCCCGGAACGCCCGCCCGGCCAGGAGGCCGCAGCAGATTATCGGTCCCCGGCAGGGACACCGGAGGGGTCCTGTCCGTCACTACCAGATGTGGACTGGGACGAAATGGCGCGCCTGGATGACGTCGCCTACACCGCCCAGTGGGAACAAGAATGGCAGAGTCGTGAGGAGACGAAGAGGCGCCAGCAGGACGAAGAGCGGGAGGCTCAGAGGAACCGCCAGCGACAATATGCCGAGCTGATTGCCGACAAGGAGACTGTCCGTCGCGACAAAGGTACCTTACGGGAACCGCGGCGGCGGGGGTGTGTGACTGAGTTCCAGCTCCGGAAGGGCTGGGGCTTTATCCGCGAACCGGGCCTCTACCCAGCGGTCTTCGTCAGCAGGCGTGACGTGGAATCTCACCTGCCGCAAGGTCATCCCGGGAGGGACTTAGTGAACGGAGATATAGTCACCTATACGCGGCATTGGGGAATGAAGGGGTGGTATGCCCTGAACGTCGCCATCGTCCGCGACCCCGTCCCAGACGCAGGTATCGTCACCATTACCGCAGCGTCCCTGTTTCCAGCTCCAGCAGCATCCGGCCGTGCCCCAGCATCGCCCCCTGCAAAGTCATCGCAACATGCGACCCAGAGTTCATCGCAAGTTAAAGCCACCTCCACATCGCCACATGCGACCCGGTCTAGATCGCAAACCCTGACGCGGTCTATATCGTTGACTGTAATGGAGACGCAATCGGTGTCATGCGAAGAAAATGTACCCGTTGCGCCCCTAGAGGTTCGCACCAGAACTGTCGCAACCCAGACCCTGATCGCAGCACATGATTTGCTGGTCTTGGGATCTAGGGCTCATTGCATCGTTCCAGCCCCCGGGGTGAAAGATGTAGTGGAAGGTGTATTAGTAGAAGATGAATAAATAGTAAAGAGTTGGTGAGATCCCTATCGGATCTACCAAAAGTAAAAAAACAAAAAGTTTAAAATGTTTTGAAAAAGTTTTGCACAGGTTATATATAGTGAATATATATTTCTAATTATAGAATGCCCGGCTGGGTAATTGGTAAATGATAAATGATAAACAGTTGCACTTTGATAATGTGGTTTAATATGATATGTCTTCCTTTGCAAATGGACTTTTGAGGTTAAGGACTATGCTAACCCAGAACTTAATTGTAAATAGTTGCGCTTCGGTGCCCTATCTTGGTTTTACATAAACCATCCACAACTACCTCTGAAAACAAAACCCGTGTGGTGTGGCACTGAGTGAGGTCTGCAATCGGATGTCCTGCAGCCCACCCAGGACCCACGTTGAAGGTTTGGTGCGGGTCCTTCACAAGTATCTTGTATATTTATTGAATGCTAATTGATATTTGTATTTTTCTATAAAGTTTTGCAACGTTCAAGATTTTCTTACCTCCCGGATGGGAAGATGTTATTGTTAAATGTTATTGCATAAACAAAATGTCTTTTGTATTTTACAGCCCGGGAGTGCTGTCGTTTACCATGGGGGAATGTGTAGCCCTGGTGGTAGGCACACGCAGTACCCTGGAGAGTGTATGGCGAGACGGCAGTTTAATGCTAAATATCCATTCACTCGACACACACTAGACACACCCCTAGGGTAGTGGAGTATACTCTAGAGGGAGTGGTCAAGGTAGTAGGTGTTGGAGTGATTTTAGTCAGTCTAGTTCCTGTCTTTGGACAGTGAGGACGTGTGGAGTAGAGTCTAGACTTCTGTGAGAAGACGTTTGGAGGGAGGAAAGAGTCTAGCCTGCTTCATCACCAGTTCATATAGTGGAGTCTGGTATAGGTGTTTGGAATACACCTTAGTCTAGTCAGAGCTGTATCACCTTCTCAGCACACACTGAAGAAAGAAGAAGTAATAGCACGGAAAGTCTTCAGCATCCCTGTCTAAAGGACAGTATCAGGTTCAGAGACGTGCTCCTGCCTGTGATAACTGAGCATCTGTGGCTAACTTCATAGGAAGGAAAAGGAAAGAAGTGACTGCTCGACCCTTGGCTAGTTTGAGTGCTTATGTTACCAGCGTGGACAAGGCGAAAGGCAAGTGGATTTAGAGAATTAGTGCTTCAGGATTGCAGAAGTCCAGCACATTGCTACCGGTCACTGGGGACCGAAGGGTCACTGTTGTTTCAGGCACGGTGATAGGAAAACCAGGAATCTACCGGACCCTAGGTCGCGGCAGACAAGCCCCTTATAGTCAGTACGTAACTGGGGTCAGGGGGAGTGAAGACTTTGGAGTTCTGCAGGACCACGTAAGAATTCAGCTCCTTCACAGGAAGGCCCCTAACACTAAGCTGACTGGGCAGGTACAGCTAAAGATTAGCTGGAGATTGAGGGAACTACGCTTCAGGCTGGTTGTACTCGTTTCATTGGAGTTAAAGGAGGCCCCTAACTTGTCCAGCTGCCGTCTCAAGATACACTCTCCTTGGATCAGCCTCCCTGGGACCTGCCTTATCATCTTGCAAGTAAAGGTATGGAAAGACGCTGACCGTGTGAGACTGTGTTCTTTATCTGCACTCGACTTCACAACTCACATAGACTTTGAGGGACCAGTCCCACCTGTAGGGGACCCGACATCTAGCTGCCTCACCATCCCCTCAGAAATCTACAGCAGCGCTGGTACTAATTACCAGAACACTACAGGTGGCGTCACGAACTGTACATAAATCAATCCCCTGTAAATACATCCCCCAACATACGCCAGACCGCCCGGGCCACAGACCGAGCCACAGCTACCTGTGACAAAACTCCCCATAGACTTCTACGGGCTCGGTTCTGAGTACCCCATTGCCCTGGTAATCCACAATTGTGGTGGCGGGTCGACACATAGTCTTTAGACATACCAAGAGTAGCAGAGAGATGCAGGATGATTGGGATCAGGAAAGATGGGTTATATTATTGCAGCAGTCTTTAGACATACCAAGAGTAGCAGAGAGATGCAGGATGATTGGGATCAGGAAAGATGGGTTATATTATTGCAACAGTCTTTAGACATACCAAGAGTAGCAGAGAGATGCAGGATGATTGGGATCAGGAAAGATGGGTTATATTATTGCAGCAGTCTTTAGACATACCAAGAGTAGCAGAGAGATGCAGGATGATTGGGATCAGGAAAGATGGGTTATATTATTGCAGCAGTCTTTAGACATACCAAGAGTAGCAGAGAGATGCAGGATGATTGGGATCAGGAAAGATGGGTTATATTATTGCAGCAGTCTTTAGACATACCAAGAGTAGCAGAGAGATGCAGGATGATTGGGATCAGGAAAGATGGGTTATATTATTGCAGCAGTCTTTAGACATACCAAGAGTAGCAGAGAGATGCAGGATGATTGGGATCAGGAAAGATGGGTTATATTATTGCAGCAGTCTTTAGACATACCTGAGGATGAAGCAGAGCGATTGTCAGAATCATAGTAATAATGAAGAAGCATAGTAATAATAATAATGAAGCATCTGTAGCAGGGAGTTATCTGTCTGACATATTTCTGTAGTCAGTTATCCTTAAAGAGACATCCTTATAGAGACAGACCAAGCATATACAGTCATGGCCAAAAGTTTTGAGAATGACACAAATATTATATTTTCACATGATCTGCTGTTGACCTCTGGTTTTTATGTGTGTTTGACAGATGTTTTTATCACAGACAGAAATATAATTGCAAACATATGAGTAACAAAAGCTTATATTGACAGTTAGAATGAGTTAATGCAGCAAGTCAATATTTGCAGTGTTGACCCTTCTTCTTCAGGACCTCTGCAATTCTCCCTGGCATGCTCTCAATCAACTTCTGGACCAAATCCTGACTGATAGCAGTCCATTCTTGCACAATCAATGCTTTCATTTTGTCAGAATTTTTAGGTTTTTCTTTGTCCACCCGTCTCTTGATGATTGACCACAAGTTCTCAATGGGATTAAGATCTAGGGATTTTCCAGGCCATGGACCCAAAATCTCTATGTTTTGTTCCCTGAGCCATTTAGTTATCACCTTTGCTTTATGGCAAGGTGCTCCATCATGCTGGAAAAGGCATTGTTGATCGCCAAACTGCTCTTGGAGGGTTGGGAGAAGTTGCTCTTGGAGGACATTCTGGTACCATTCTTTATTCATGGCTGTGTTTTTAGGCAAGACTGTGAGAGAGCCAATTCCCATGGCTGAGAAGCAACCCCACACATGAATGGTTTCAGGATGCTTAACAGTTGGCATGAGACAAGACTGGTGGTAGCGCTCACCTTGTCTTCTCCGAATGAGGCGTTTTCCTGATGTCCCAAACAATCGAAAAGGGGATTCATCAGAGAAAATAACTTTACCCCAGTCCTCAGCAGTCCACTGCCTGTACATTTTGCAGAATATCAGTCTGTCCATGATGTTTTTTCTGGAGATAAGTGGCTTCTTTGCTGCCCTCCTTGAGACCAGGCCTTGCTCCAAGAGTCTCCGCCTCACAGTGCGTGCAGATGCACTCACACCTGCCTGCTGCCATTCCTGAGCAAGCTCTGCACTGCTGGTAGCCCGATCCCGCAGCTGAAACACTTTTAAGAGACGGTCCTGGCGCTTGCTGGTCTTTCTTGGGCGCCCTGGAGCCTTTTTGGCAACAATGGAACCTCTCTCCTTGAAGTTCTTGATGATGCGATAGATTGTTGACTGAGGTGCAATCTTTCTAGCTGCGATACTCTTCCCTGTTAGGCCATTTTTGTGCATTGCAATGTTGACTACATGTGTTTCTTTAGAGATAACCATGGTTAACAAAAGAGAAACAATGATGCCAAGCACCAGCCTCCTTTTAAAGTGTCCAGTGGTGTCACTCTTACTTAATCATGACAGATTGATCTCCAGCCATGTCCTCATCAACACCCACACCTGTGTTAATGGAGCAATCACTGAAAAGAGGTTAACTGGTCCTTTTAAGGCAGGGCTGCAATGATGTTGAAATGTGTTTTGGGGGATAAAGTTCATTTTCTAGCCAAATATTGACTTTGCAAGTAATTGCTGTTAAGCTGATCACTCTTTATAACATTCTGGAGTATATGCAAATTGCCATTAGAAAAAGTGAAGCAGTAGACTTTGTAAAAATTAATATTTGTGTCATTCTCAAAACTTTTGGCCATGACTGTATATGTAAACACATGTAACAACCAATAGATGTGCTCAGCAATCTTGGCGCCCAAAAGAAATGTTTATATTCATCTCCCAATGAGATCACTCATCTCAAAATGGTATACTAATCGGCGTGCCTCACTCACCACAATAGGTCAATTGAACGATGTGATAAAGGGTTAACCCAGAATATGAACGTCACTGCCATAGACTAAACAGAAGGCGGCTAACAGACCAACCCCCAGCATATGACGTTTCCAGAGGCCGGTCATGTGACTATCACATGGTCACGCCCCCTTAATGACGTGCCAGAGCGTCTAAGAAAGCAGAGTAGGACATCCATGGGAATCCCCAGATCAGTTGCTAAGCAACACTCTAACTGGGTGAGTTGTGGGAGCACATGAAAGACAGTGCGTCGCAGTGACACTGCTATTTCAGAAGATGCCATATCCCTGGCATTAAATGTGCTTTCAGCGCTAACTCCACACTCATCCCAATTAGATATAAATCACTGTGGGGAGACTTATCACCGAATAGTATATTAATACATCTTATCAAATTATTTTAGGTAAATAAGAACCAAGATGGAAATGAACAAAATATAATAACAATAATAACCACCATGGCTAGCCCGTGATAAAATTCACACAATAGCCTAATCCCTGAATAGCGAAAAAACATATATATATATATATATATATATATATATACATACATACATACACACATGGACAACAAACAAAGGGCAGCCAAAGAGATTTTCCGGACACCTCCTCTCCCAGAGGCATCACACAAAGGAAAAAACAGTTTCTCACTGACCCGTCAGTACAACACAGACTCCTGTCTGTTACCTGTTGATCACTCAGGTTTCCGGACACCTCCTCTGAGGTATCCTCTCAGCATGCTTTTTCCTCCATTTTCAATTACCCCGGTCAATATAACACAGACTCCTGTCTGTCACCACTGCTTAACAGCTTCTTCAGATACCTCATATCAGAGGCACCCCATAAACATAAATGCACAGTTTATTCGTGACCACTGGTCACACTCACGGTATTCTGTCCTCATGCACGATAGCAGGGTGTGCGATGAGACATGTAGCTAAACCCCCTGTCTTCTTTAAGAAAAAGAGGCTGTAAAATTGTAACCTTCTTTTATTGATTGCAGATGTGACAGGAAAGGGTAAAACTATAGAATGCAATAATAAGAGCATTTCAGAATATATAACTGTACAGAGCATGAAACACAAATAGTTTACAATATACAGAATACACAAACTGATTATTACCTACTTAGTACAACAAACGTACTGATAAACACAGGATTATAAACACAGATAGTGCTTACCGACTATGCTTAGAGCAGGCTGTTTAAGAAACATGGAGAACACGAGTGATGTAGTTTCTCTTAAGGCACATGGAGGAATAATGGCTGCTGTCCTCCTTCAGTGTGATACACAAGACCATAATGCAACAGGAACAATCCCACAATGCTCTTGGAATTTCCCACAAGACATCACAAATTAACCCCTTCAAGACCCAGCCTATTTTGACCTTAAAGACCTTGCCATTTTTTGCAATTCTGACCAGTGTCCCTTTATGAGGTAATAACTCAGGAACGCTTCAACGGATCCTAGCGATTCTGAGATTGTTTTTTCGTGATATATTGGGCTTCATGTTAGTGGTAAATTTAGGTCGATAATTTTTGCGTTTATTTGTGAAAAAAATGGAAATTTGGCGAAAATTCTGAAAATTTTGTAATTTTCAAATTTTTAATTTTTATTCTGTTAAACCAGAGAGTTATGTGGCACAAAATAGTTAATAAATAACATTTCCCACATGTCTACTTTACATCAGCACAATTTTGGGAACAACATTTTTTTTTGTTAGGAAGTTATAAGGGTTAAAAGTTGACTAGCGATTTCTAATTTTTACAGCAAAATTTACAAAACCATTTTTTTTAGGGACCACCTCACATTTGAAGTCACTTTGAGGGGTCTATATGGCAGAAAATACCCAAAAGTGACACCTTTATAAAACTGCACCCCTCAAGCTACTCAAAACTACATTCAAGAAGATTATTAACCCTTCAGGTGCTTCACAGGAACTAAAGCAACGTGGAAGGAAAAAATGGACATTTTAATTTTTCCAACAAAAATTTTCTTTTAGCATCAATTTTTTCATTTTTACATGGGCATCAGGATAAAATGGATCCTAAAATTTGTTGGGCAATTTCTCCTGAGTACACAGATACCTCATATGTGGTCATAAACCACTGTATGGGCGCACGGCAGGGCTCAGAAGGGAAGGAGCGCCATTTGACTTTTTGAATGGAAAATATGCTAGAATATTTAGCGGTTGCCATGTCGCATTTGGAGAGTCCCTGTGTGCCTAAACATTGGAGCTCCCCCAAGTGACCCCATTTTGGAAACTAGACCCCCTAAGGAACTTATCTAAATGCATAGTGATCACTTTGAACCCCCAGGTGCTTCACAAATTGATCTATAAAAAAAAGAAAGTACTTTTTTTTCACAAAAATTTTCTTTTAGCCTCAGTTTTTTCATTTTCACATGGGCAACAGTATAAATTGGATCTTAAAATTTGTTGGCCAATTTCTCCTGAGTACACAGATACCTCATATGTGGTCATAAACCACTGTTTTGGCGCACGGCAGGGCTCAGAAGGGAAGGAGCGCCATTTGACTTTTTGAATGGAAAATATGCTGGAATATTTAGCGGATGCCATGTCGCATTTGGAGAGTCCCTGTGTGCCTAAACATTGGAGCTCCCTGTCACGCTGTCTAGCAGATGTATAAATATATAATGTCAGTAATCTATCAAGTGGGACAACATTCTATATAACATATAAATAGGTAACATTAACATGTATATATAGCATAGTATTACCTGACATAATATCCTGTGGGTCAATACTGAATCCTTTTCACGCTGTCTCTGGCTAGAGGTGGACCGGGGTCTATGCTGACCCTAAACTGGGGTCCTGACTAGTCCCTCTACCTGGAGGTACTGTTAATGGTACAGAGGTCCAGGCCACCAGCGTAAACCCTGTCTCCTATAAATCCCTGACCACTGTAATCTAGTCCTTAGAAGGACCCTGATTACCACCATAGGGAATGGACAGGTAAAGGTTAACAAACAGTATAGACAAACGAGACAGACAGGGGATAAAGTAAATACTGTCTTGCATACAACATTAAAACACAGAGGGAACACCAAAGGTCTAGGAGATAAACTATAAGCAAGGTGAGGAGAAACAACAAAAGAGCTCTTAGCTTAAGTCTTCTCAGAACTGATCCTATCTGCAGTCTGTATGAATGCTTTCACCGGCATCTAATCAGCAGACTGGCAGCTATATAAAGGAAGCTAATTAGAACATAATCAAAAGCAGCCGGGCGAGGCTGGACCTAGTCTTAGCAAAGAGCTAGGTAAAATTAACTCCCTCATTACCAAACACAAAGAAACAGCAACTCAGCTGCGAGAAGTCAGAATGTGCAATCGCGACAATCTTCGTGGCGATGCACCCATGACAGTACCCCCCCTTCTACGAGGGGCCTCCGGACCCTCAGGGCCAGGTCTGTCCGGGTAAGTCGTGTGGAAGGTCCGAACCAATCGATCTGCGTTAATCTCAGACGCAGAGACCCACGTCCTCTCCTCAGGACCATATCCCTTCCAATGAACCAAATACTGAAGGGACCGGCGATTCAGACGTGAGTCAATGATCTTCAACACTTGAAATTCTAAGTTACCATTGACCACCACTGGAGGAGGAGGTAGAAGTGACGGTATAACTGGCGCCACGTACCTCTTAAGCAACGATTTGTGGAATACATTATGGATTTTAAACGTAGGAGGGAGGTCCAGACGAAATGCCACAGGATTAATTATAGAACTGATCCTGTATGGACCGATGAACCTGGGACCCAGTTTCCAGGAGGGAACTTTGCGTTTTATATTCTTGGTAGACAACCACACCAGATCGTTCACACCTAGGTCCGGACCAGACACTCTCCTCCTATCAGACCTCCGCTTGAAACAGTTCCCCATAGCACTCAGACCATTCAGCACTCCTCTCCAAACTGAAGCAAGTGACGACGAGAATCGTTCCTCCTCAGGAACCCCAGATGGACGGGTATGTGGGGTCTTAGAGCGAGCACAAACTCCACAGGACGCGACAAAAGTTATTACCTCTTTATTTAAGTTAGGCCACCAAAACCGGCGAGAAAGGAGATCCACAGTTGCTTTACTCCCTGGATGTCCTGCTAAAGCAGAACTATGATGTGCCTCGATAACTTTTTGTCTTAACTGATTAGGAACAAACAGTTTCCCTGGAGGTCCTACAGGGCGTCCCCCTGAGCCTCCAACACCTCCTCCTCAAGCTCAGAGCACACAGCCGACACCACCACTCCTTCCTGAAGGATAGGAACCGGGTCATCCGTCTTTCCGGCCCCTGGGAAACTACGAGATAAGGCATCAGGAAGCAATTTTATTGAGCAGTCATACGTGCGATGAGGAGGTAACTTTTGACACCCCTCCTCTGAGAACATCTCCCCAAAGTCCTCCAGAAAAGGAGGCAAAGTCCTAGGCACGACCGCACCGATGACCGTGTTCATGCAGTTATTCTTGCAAAATTCACCCCACTGGCTTATCTTTCTGGATTGCCAATCAATCACTGGGTTATGTTTAGCCAACCAGGGAAGTCCCAACACAATAGGAGTAGGAAGACCCTCCAACACATAACAAGACAACTGTTCTTTATGTATTGCCCCTACTCGAAGGTCTATGTTATGAACAGCTTGTACAAAGCTACCTTGACCGAGAGGTCTGGCGTCAATAGAAAGTATAGGGATCGGTTTGGCCAATACACTCAGTTGCATACCTTGCACCTGGGCAAACCGAGCGTCCACCATATTAGCCCCAGACCCACTATCAAGAAGAACAGAAATCCTCTCAACTCTCGCACCAACCACCACCTCCGCAGGCACGAGAAATTGAGACGGACCTGGGGACGAAATACCTACTCCCAGGTTGTCGTCCACCACACAACCTGGGATTAACAGTTTTTCGGTGACTTTTTTGCTCCTAACCCCTACACACACCTAACCCTAATACAAACCCTAATCATAACCCTAACCCCAACACACCCCTAACCCTAATCCCAACTCTAACCATAAACCTAACCACAAGCCTAAAGGGTATGCCACACTAAACAACATCGCTAACAGGATCGCTAAAAAACGTCACTATTTAGCGATCCCGTTAGCGATCTTGTTGTGTGCGGCATCTGCCAGCGACGAGCTTCCTGCTGTGATCTCGCTCGTCGCTGGAATCGTTCCGGACCCTATTTTCGTCGCTGGCGCCCCGCTGGTAAGTATCTAATCGCTGAGTGTGGCACCTTTTTTAGCGATTTAGCGGTACTTTTGTACCGCTAAAGTCGTTAAGGAGATCGCTAACCGCGATAGCGTCCTAACGACATCGCTAAAATAGGTAGCTACTAGCGATATAGAAACAATCCCGCTAGCGATCTCATTAGTATGCGACGCTAACGAGATCGCTAGCGGGATTGTGTACACTGTGTTCCAAATTATTATGCAAATAATATTTTCTCAGATTTTCCCAAATTACCTATATGAATTGCAGTCATTGTAATTTTCCAGGCAAATAACTATTAGAGTACAATTGAAAGGTTTTTGTACAAACTGCCTATAATAACAGTATATTTTTTAAAAAATAAAACACTCAAACTGCACTCAAAATGCATGTACCAAATTATTATGCACAGCAGAGTTTTCAACCTTTTCATTTTAATAAAGAACAAAAAAATGGTCATTTTTGAAATTATAAGCATTAGCAGGTTCTTACAAACTGAAATCAAACAGTTTTCAACTCAAAACTTTATTCTAGGTGATGTTACATTTGCACATAGGACCCCTTGTTCGAAAGGAGCTTCTGAACTCTCTCGTCCATTGAATTTGTCAGGTTTTGGATGGTTTCTGCTTCAATTGTTTTGCATGAGGACAGAATACCCTCCCAGAGCTGTTGCTTAGATGTGAACTGCCTCCCGCCATCATAGACACTCCTTTTGATGATGCTCCAGAGGTTCTCAATGGGAGCATGGGGGCCACACCATAAGTTTGTCCCCTTTTATGCCCATAGCAGCCAGAGATGCAGATGTGTTATGTGCAGCATGAGACGGTGCATTATCATGCATGAAAATGATCTTGCTGCCGAATGCACGGTTCTTCTTCTTGAACCATGGCAGGAAGTGCTGTTTGAGAAACTCAACATACACTATGGAGTTCATCTTTACCCCTTCAGGGATCCTAAAGGGGCCGACAATCTCTCTCCCCATGATTCCAGCCCAAAACATTACTCCACCTCCTCCTTGTTGGCGCCGTAGCCATATTTGCATGGGGTGTCCATCAACCAGCCATCCTCCACTCCATCCATCTGGGCCATCGAGCGTTGCACGGCACTCATCGGTGAACAAAACAGTTTTGAAGTCAGTCTTCATGTATTGCTTGGCCCACTGGAGACGTTTCTGCTTGTGTGCAGTGAATAGAGGAGGTCGACAGGATGGCTTACGCACAGCTGCAAACCTCTGAAGGACCCTGCATCTTGTTGTTTGGGGGACGTTGGAGGCACCAGCAGCTTCAAAAACTTGTCTGCTGCTATGACAAGGCTTTTTTGCCGCTGCTCTTTTAACCTGACGTAATTGCCTGTAGGAAAGAGTCCTCAATTTTCCCTTATCTGCAAGCACACGTGTGTACTGTGAATCAGCTACATACTTCTTGATTGTGCGATGATCACGATGAAGTGTCTTGGCAATGTTGATTGTAGTCATGCCTTGACCTAAACACTCCACAATTTGTTGCTTCTCAGCAGCCGACACATCCTTTTTCTTTCACATTTTGGCAGAAAATGTAGGCTGCTTAATAATGTGGGACAGCCTTCTTAAGTAGTCTTGCCTTTCATTGGACACACCTGCCAAACTAATTAGCACAGGTGTCTGCAATTGCTTACAGTGATATAAAGAGCCCTGACACACATCACCATCAATGAGTTTAACTGACAAACAAAAAAATTCTTACCTTATCACTCCTAAACAATTTTTGCATAATAATTTGGAACACAGTGTAGTGTGGCAGTACCTTAACCCTAATTCCAACCCTAACCCTAATTCCAACCCTAACCCAAATTCCAACCCTAACCGTAATTCTAACCTTAACCCTAATGCTAACCCTAACCCTAGTTCTAACCCTAAGGCTGGGTTCATATTGCGTTTTACCAGCCCGTTCAACACGTAGCGTTGACCGGCTGGTAACGGTATAGCATAACGCGATCGTGTTATGCTATACCCGCTAGCGCAGATGAATCAGCAGATAATCAGTCGCGGATCAGCAGCAAAATCCGCCGCGGATCAGCAGCAAAATCCGCCGCGGATCAGCAGCAAAATCAGCGCGGATCAGCAGCGAAATCAGCCACGGATCCGCAGCGAAATCCGCCACGGATCAGCAGCGAAATCCGCCACGGATCAGCAGCGAAATCCGCCGCGGATCAGCAGCGAAATCCGCCGCGGATCAGCAGCGAAATCCGCAGCGTTTCCGCAGCGAAATCAGCCGCGGATCCGCAGCGAAATCAGCCGCGGATCAGCAGCGAAATCAGCCGCGGATCAGCAGCGAAATCAGCCGCGGATCAGCAGCGAAATCCGCCGCGGATCCGCAGCGAATCAGCAGCAAAATCAGTCGCGGATCAGCAGCGAAATCCGCCGCGGATCCGCAGCGAATCAGCAGCAAAATCAGTCGCGGATCAGCAGCAAAATCCGTCGCGGATCAGCAGCGAAATCCGCCGCGGATCCGCAGCGAAATCCGCCGCGGATCCGCAGCGAAATCAGCCGCGGATCAGCAGCGAAATCAGCCGCGGATCAGCAGCGAAATCCACCGCGGATCCGCAGCGAATCAGCAGCAAAATCAGTCGCGGATCAGCAGCGAAATCCGCCGCGGATCCGCAGCGAATCAGCAGCAAAATCAGTCGCGGATCAGCAGCAAAATCCGTCGCGGATCAGCAGCTATATCCGCCGCGGATCCGCAGCAATATCCGCCGCGGATCAGCAGCAAAATCCGCTAGGAAAAAAAAAAAAAAAATCTTTATTTTTTTATTTGTCCCTACCTATGATAAAGGGGGGGTTCATTTACTTTTTTTTATTTTGATCACTGTGACAGTTTATCACAGTGATCAAAATAAATTTTTGAACACTGGGGGCGCACTGCGCATGCGCCGGCCGGCGGGCGCACTGCGCATGCGCCCGCCATTTTCCAAGATGGCGGCGCCCATGAAGAGGCCCGGGCGGACGCCGGGACCGATCCAGGGACATCGGTGGATCGGGAGAGGTGAGTAGGGGGGTCGGATGGTTAGGGGGGGGGATCGGAAGGTGGGGGCAGCGGAGCAAAGGAGGAGGGGAGCAGATAGTGACGGCGGTGACCGATCACCGCCATCTTTTGGTGGCGGCGGCCGATCGCCGCCGTGACTACGTGTGGGGGGGTCAGGGCTCGGTGTCCAGCCATGGCAGATGCTATTGCAACATCGGCCATGGCTGGATTGTAATATTTCACCAATTAAATTGGTGAAATATTACACATTGCTCTGATTGGCTGTTTCACTTTTAACAGCCAATCAGAGCGATCGTGGCCACGGGGGAGTTAAGCCAACCCCCCTGTGGTGAAGCACAAAGGGTCCTGTAACTGCGGGTCGGGTGACCTTTGAGTGACCCCGGTCTCCCGGCCCGCAGGAACGCGATCCTTTCATGACGCCACATAGGCGTCATGGGTCGGATTGGCACTGACTTTCATGACGCCTACGTGGCGTCACAGGTCGGGAAGGGGTTAAACTAGAATCTATGCATCAAACAGCCAGCAGGTGGCGCTGTTACCTTACAACATAAAATGTATGAAAGAGCAATACATTCAAAAATTGCAATGTCTATAACAATTGGAGACATAAAAAAATGACTAGACTTTCTAGACAGCAATTATATGGCTGGACAGAACACTCCCCGCTTGACGTCAGCCGACGTCACTATTGTGTTTATTGGACGAGAACAGCAGAACGAGTTCCCCTACTGGCCTGAGGAACAATTTGGTCTCGCTTTGTTTCCCTATTTTTACTTCCACCTTACGTACGATTCCATCCTTACTTGGGAATGTCTGAGTAATAAGACCTAATGGCCATTCATTTCTCAGAGACTGACAGTCTTTCATTAGTACTACATCGCCAGGCTGGAGGTTAGGCTTGCTGGTTTGCCACTTTCTCCTCTGCTGCAGGGTAGGCAGGTACTGTTTTTTCCACTTGTCCCAAAAGGCATTGGAGAGACTCTGCACTTGTCTCCATTGACTCCTGTAACGGTCTTTAACATTAAATTCTCCAGGTGGCGAGCAATTAAGGTCAGTCTTCTGCGTAAGCAACAGGGCTGGGGTGAGAACAGTTGGGTCATCAGGATCACTGGAAATTGGAGCCAACGGTCTCGCGTTTATGATTGCTGACACTTCGGCCATGAATGTTGTTAAGCTTTCGTGTGTCAGTCTTACAGATCTTTCCTGTAAGAAGATTGAATCGAGGATTCTCCTTGCGACACCTATCATTCTCTCCCATACACCCCCCATGTGTGAAGAATGTGGTGGGTTAAAGGTCCAAGTACACCCATGTACACTTAGGTATCTTTCAACGTCCTTCATATCCAAGTTGGAAGAGAGTTGCAGTTCTCTTGCTGCTCCGACAAAGTTGGTGCCTCGGTCTGAATGAATATGTTTGACGGGTCCTCTGATGGCAATGAAATGCCGGAGAGCGTTTATGAAGCACGAAGTGTCCATAGATTCAATTATCTCTATGTGGACGGCTCTGATGGATAGACAAGTGAACATAATCGCCCATCGTTTCCCGTTTGCGTGGCCTCCTCTGGTTTTTCGGACAATCACAGACCAAGGACCAAACACATCTAGTCCGATGTTGGTGAAAGGTGGATCTGTACTAAATCGGTCATATGGAAGATCTGCCATCTTCGGAATCTGTGACATACCACAAAGTTTCTTGCAAGTAACACAGTTAAAGATGAATCTGCATACACATCTCTTAGCTCCAACTATCCACAACCCAGATGTTCTTAAGGCTCCCTCTGTGAACATACGACCTTGGTGTTTTGTCCGCTCGTGATAATGTTGAACAAGCAGAGTAGCTATGTGATGTTGTCCAGGAACTATCACGGGATGTTTCTGTGCCGAACCTATTTTTGCCTCTTTAAGGCGTCCTCCTATTCTTAAGAGACCGTCTCCATCCATGACTGGGTCGAGTTTCCTCAGAACACTATCTTTTGGTATTGGTCTTTGATTGATTACACAGTCGATTTCTCTGGCGTAGTTTTCCCGTTGTACAGCTCGGATAATTATATTCTTTGACTGCTCTAGATCGAGAGCTGTGTGGACATGTTTACAATGATGCCAACCTGTGCAACTTTCCTTTTTTGTTGGTGAGGTTGCCTTGTAAGACTGAGCTATGTGGGTCAGGCAGGCGATGGCACGAACAAGTGAATTCCAAGTAGAGAACCTACTGAATCGCTGAGATCCCAGGTGGCGCTTCAAAGTTTCAGTATGTAACGCAGACACTTGAGGGCGAATTTCAACGTCAGCATGTGGATCTACTAGTTCAAACAAGGACGTTTCTGTCATGTTGGGCAATGACCTACACAAAAACTCAGGGCCTGTAAACCAAATTGTGTCTTTGAGGCGATTGGCAGCAACAAATCTGGTAGCCTGGTCCGCAGGGTTGAGATGTGTAGGCACATATTTCCATTGTTCAGGTGAGGTAGACCTTCGAATTCTGAGCACTCTGTTGCTAACATAGACATAGAAGCGTCTCACTTCGTTATGGATGTACCCAAGTACTATCCTGCTGTCAGTGTAGAACTCAAAGTCTTTAATTTCTAGATTCATTTCCATAGCAATGAGTTCTGCCAACTCGACTGCTAGCACGGCGGCACAAAGTTCCAGGCGTGGTACGGTGTGTTCACGAAGCGGTGTTAGTTTTGCTCTGCTCATGACAAACCCTACATGGCATTGTTGACTTGTGTCTATCGTTCTCAAATAGGCTACCGCAGCAATCGCTTTGATTGAAGCATCGGAGAACACACAAAGGGTTTGTGTCTCTATCTTGGTACTCGGTACAGACACATACGAACGTGTTATATGAAGACTTGACAAGGCTGTGAGGGAATTTCTCCAGCTCATCCACTTGGTTTTCTCTTTTGTGGGAAGAGGAGTATCCCAGTTCGTCACCTCTGTGGTGAACTCTCTTAAAATAGCCTTGCCCTCGATGACTACAGGAGCTACAAACCCCAGTGGGTCATACAAACTGCTTATGGTAGACAGTACTCCTCTGCGAGTAAAGGGTTTATCTTCTTTGTTAACCTGGAAGGTGAAGGTATCAGCTTTTATGTCCCATAGTAGGCCGAGGCTCCGCTGCATCGGTAGGGAGTCTATGCCTAGATCTAAATTCTTCAAGTCACTTGAATGATCCTCAGGAGGGAAGGCTTCCATCACTTCCTTGCTGTTAGAAGCGATCTTGTGCAACCTCAGGTTAGATACAGCGAGCATGTCCTTGGCTCTTTTTAGAAGACTAATCGCGGTCTCATTTGTTGGCATCGATTTCAAACAGTCATCCACATAGAAATCTTTCTCTATAAACAGTCTGGCATCCGTTCCGTAGTCTGCTTCAACCTCTTGAGCCGCGCGTCTCAGCCCATAGATGGCTACTGCAGGAGAAGGACTATTACCAAAAATATGTACCTTCATACGATACTGCGTAATCTCTTTGGAAGGATCGTTATCCTTGAACCACAAGAATCTCAAGAAATTTCTATGTTCTTCTTTAACAAAGAAGCAGTGGAACATCTGTTGGATGTCTGCCGTGAATGCAATGGAGTCTCTACGAAAACGGATAAGCACTCCTAAAAGTTTGTTGTTCAGATCCGGGCCTGATAACAAGACATCATTCAATGAAACACCTTCATACTTAGCACTCGAATCAAATACTACTCTGATTTGACCTGGCTTTTTCGGGTGATACACTCCAAACAGAGGCAGGTACCAACGTTCTTCAGCGTCTTGAAGTGTAGGTGCTAGCTCTGCATGACCGTTTTTAAATATTTTCTGTTATGTTTCGGTAGCTGAGGAGTGCAGGCAAAAAAGGCAATACACCAGAGCAGTTGGAATCTATGAGATTGCAGTACCCTGACTAACCACCACAACTAGAGGCAGCCGTGGAGCGTTCCTACGTTGGTCCTAGACGCCTCGTCACAGCCTGAGAAACTAACTACACCTAAAGATAGATATAGGAAAGCTATCTGCCCCGGAGCAGAACCCCAAAGACAATAGAAAGCCCCCAAACATGTAATGGCGGTTAGACAAGATGAAATACTGACACAGAAAGAAAATAGTATGAGCAAACGCTGGGCCCAAACTAACTAAATAGAAAAGGATAGGAAGGGTACTTACTGCAACCCCAGAAAACCCTGAAAAGCACCAACTCTACTAATTTCAAAAACACCTGAGATCACACGACCTCTACCACCTAAATTAGCTCTCTGGTGTAACAAAATCAAAACAGCAGCCACTGAAAAAACTGGAAAAAGCAAAAGTACAAACATCAGTGGCTGAACAAAACTGAGAGGGCAGAAGCCCCCGGAGGGGACCCTGAAGGCCCCCACAGAAGTGCAGGACAAAATGCAAAAATATAGCACAAACACAAAAGAAGAAAATGTCTTATCTGTTAGCAGGAGATGCAGACACAACACAGCAGGCTACAAGGGAAACTGGAATAAAGGATTCAGACCAGAACAATTGATCACCGGCAACCCTGATGGGAAGGTGACTCCCTTATATAAGACCAGTCAGTAACACCTGATTCCCAGTCCTTACAATCTTCACTGGACAGACTAGCACCGCTTGTAACCACCAGAGGGAGCCTCTGCTCAGAACTCATCTCAAACCCATTCACAACAGTACCCCCCCCTTGAGGAGGGGTCACCGAACCCTCATTTGAGCAACCAGGTCGGTCAGGATGAGTTCTATGATACGCACGGATAAGTCTCCTAGCATGGATGTCCGAAGCAAACACCCAAGAATTGTCCTCCTGACCATAACCTCTCCATTTAACCAAATACTGGAGTTTCCGTCTAGAAAAACGAGAATCTAATATTTTCTCAACCACATACTCCAGATTGCCCTCAACCAAAACAGGGTCAGGAGGCACAGCAGCAGGAACCACTGGCTCAACAAACCTCTTCAACAAGGACTTGTGGAACACGTTATGGATCTTAAATGTCCCTGGAAGAAGCAAACGAAAAGAAACAGGATTAATAATCTCCATGATCTTATAAGGTCCAATGAACCTAGGCTTAAATTTAGGAGATGCTACTCTCATAGGAATATTCTTTGAGGACAACCAGACCAAGTCCCCCACTTCAAACCGAGGACCACCAGTCCTATGCCGGTCAGCAAACCGCTGGGCCCTCTCCTGAGAGAGGGACAACCTCTCCACTACCTGGTCCCAAATCAGTTGCATACCCTCCACAACAGAGTCAACACCTGGACAGACAGAAGCCTCCGTCTGTCCTGAAGAAAATCGAGGGTGAAATCCAGAATTACAGAAAAACTGAGACATCAAAGTAGCAGAGCTAGCCCTATTATTTAGAGCAAACTCAGCCAAAGGCAAAAAAGAGACCCAGTCATCCTGATCAGCAGACACAAAGCATCTTAGATAAGTCTCCAATGTCTGGTTTGTTCTCTCAGTTTGACCATTGGTCTGAGGATGAAATGCCGAGGAGAAAGACAATTGAACACCCAGTTTAGAACAAAAAGTCCTCCAAAATCTGGAAACAAACTGGACTCCTCTGTCAGACACAATGTTCTCAGGAATGCCGTGTAAACGAACCACGTGCTGAAGGAACAACGGCACCAATTCAGAGGAGGAAGGCAACTTAGGTAATGGCACAAGATGTATCATCTTGGAAAACCTATCACAAATTACCCAGATGGTGGTCATTCTCTGAGAAACAGGAAGGTCGGAAATGAAATCCATAGAGATATGGGTCCATGGTCTCTTGGGCACAGGCAATGGCATCAACAAACCACTAGAGCGAGAGCAAGGCTTGGAGCGAGAGCAAGTCCCGCAGGACTGCACAAATTCCCTGACATCACGAGACAAGGTAGGCCACCAAAAGGACCGACTAACCAAGTCTCTGGTACCAAAAATTCCGGGATGCCCAGCCAACGCGGAACAATGAATCTCAGACATCACACTCTTTTTCCACTAGTCCGGGACAAACAATTTTCCAACAGGGCAGCACTCGGGCCTATCCTCCTGACACCCCTCCAGAGCAAGTCTCAAATTGGGCGAGATGGCGGAAAGAACTACACCCTCTTTCAAAATAACAGAAGGATCAGATAACTCAGGAGAGTCCGCAAGGAAACTTCTCGAGAGGGCATCCGCCTTAACATTCTTAGTGCCAGGAAGAAAGGAAACCACAAAATTAAAACGTGTGAAAAACAAGGCCCACCTGGCCTGTCTAGGATTGAGTCGCTTGGCAGATTCCAGATAGACCAGATTCTTATGGTCCGTAAGGACCACCACCTGATGTTTGGCTCCCTCCAGCCAATGTCTCCACTCTTCAAAAGCCCACTTCATGGCCAATAACTCCCGATTACCCACGTCATAATTACGTTCAGTAGGAGAAAATTTTCGAGAGAAAAAGGCACAAGGGTTACTTTTAGAGGTCTCTGGATCTTTTTGGGACAAAACGGCACCTGCCCCAATTTCAGAGGCATCAACCTCCACCTGAAATGGCAGAGAAACATCAGGCTGCCGTAGAACAGGAGCAGAAGTGAATCTCTGCTTAAGTTCCTGAAATGCAGAGACTGCCTCAGGAGGCCAATTCACCACATCAGAACCCTTTCTGGTCAAATCAGTTAATGGTTTAACAATAACCGAGAAATTACCAATAAATTTACGATAAAAATTGGCAAAACCCAAAAATCTCTGAAGAGCCTTTAATGAAGTAGGTTGGACCCAATCACAGATGGCCTGAACCTTGACCGGGTCCATTTCAATAACAGATGGGGACAAAATGAATCCCAGAAATGAGATCCTCTGTACGCCAAAAAGACACTTTGATCCCTTCACATACAGAGCATTCTCTCTCAAAATCTGGAATACAGTTCGAACATGTTTCACATGAGAGTCCCAGTCATTAGAAAAAAATCAAGATATCATCCAAATAAACAATCAGAAATTTGTCCACAAAATCCCTGAAAATGTCATTCATGAAGGACTGGAAGACGGAAGGAGCATTAGTGAGCCCAAAGGGCATCACCAGGTACTCAAAATGCCCTTCAGGGGTATTGAATGCCGTCTTCCATTCATCCCCGTGCTTAATGCGAATAAGGTTATACGCCCCCTGAGGTCAAGCTTGGTAAACCAAGTAGCGTTTTTCACCCTGGAAAACAGGTCAGAAATCAAGGGTAACGGGTATTGATATTTCACAGTAATATTGTTCAAGAGACGATAATCAATACACGGCCTTAATGAACCATCCTTTTTGGCCACAAAGAAAAAACCGGCACCTAAGAGTGAAGAGGATGGTCTGATATGACCCTTCTCCAATGATTCCTTGATATAAGACCGCATAGCGTCATGTTCAGGTACAGACAAGTTAAAAAGGCGACCTTTAGGGAATTTACTACCCGGCACTAATTCAATAACGCAGTCATAGCTCCTATGGGGAGGCAGGATGCAGATTTACTTTCGCTAAACACATCAGAAAAATTAATCAAAAAGTCAGGAACATCCTGAGCCTGGGGGGAGGCAGAAAAAACAGCAGTGTTGGTATTAACACATTGGCAGCCCCAACTGGTTACAGACACAGATTTCCAATCCAAAACAGGATTATGAGACTGTAACCAAGGAAAACCCAGCACGATAATGTCATGCAGATTATACAGAACCAAAAATTTGCAGCACTCCTGGTGATCAGGTTCAACCCTCATTATCACCTGAGTAGAAAACTGGGGTTTATTCTCAGCCAAAGGGGTAGAATCGATCCCCAGTAAGGGAATAGACTTCTCTAGGGGTATCAAGGGAAATCCACAACGTTTAGCAAAATCATAATCCATCAGGTTAATAGCTGCTCCAGAATCAACGAAAGCCTGAGCAGAAAATGAGGACAGAGAGCATATCAGAGTGACAGTTAATAAAAACTTAGTCTGAACACTACCCAAGACAACTGAGCGTGCAAAACGTCTTCCCCGCTTAGGGCAGACTGAAATAGCATGAGAGGCATCACCACAGTAGAAACATAACCCATTGCGCTTTCGAAACTCATGACGCTGTGCCCAGACACCACTCTATCACACTGCATGGGTTCAGAAGCTGGTTCACAAGGCAACACCATTCCACGCATACTTCTCCGCTCACGCAAACGTCTATCAATTTGAATCGCTAATGACATAGAATCATTGAGACCAGAGGGGACAGGGAATCCCACCATAACATCCTTTACATTATCTGACAGACCCTTCCGGAAAAGGGCTGCCAAAGCGTCGTCATTCCATTTGGTCAGGACTGCCCACCTACGGAATCTCTGACAGTATAACTCAGCGTCATCAAGCCCCTGATTTAATGCCAACAAGGCTTTCTCAGCTTGATCAGTGACATTAGGCTCATCGTACAATAACCCCAAGGCCTGAAAAAATGCATCAACATCACTCAAAACAGGATCCCCAGGTATCAGGGAAAAATCCCAATCCTGAGGATCGCCGCGCAGGAGAGAGATGATAATTTGAACCTGCTGCGCTGCGTTCCCTGAGGACTTAGATTTTAAGGCAAAAAATAATTTACAATTATTTTTGAAATTCTGACACTTAGCTTGATCCCCTAAAAACAAATCTGGCATGGGAATCCTAGGTTCCACAACAGACAACCCAGCAAGATAAATAGCAATACTCCGAACCTCAGTGGCAAGCTGATCCACACGGCCAGACAACTGTGCAAACTCCATTGAGAGAAAAGATCCTCCCCAGCACCCAGAGATACAGAGGGAAAAAAAAAAAAAATGCAACAAACAGAAAAATATCTCTGACACTATTTTTTCCCTTCTGTGAGTACCATACAATTTTCAATTTTTAGGCGGTGATACTGTTATGTTTCGGTAGCTGAGGAGTGCAGGCAAAAAAGGCAATACACCAGAGCAGTTGGAATCTATGAGATTGCAGTACCCTGACTAACCACCACAACTAGAGGCAGCCGTGGAGCGTTCCTACGTTGGTCCTAGACACCTCGTCACAGCCTGAGAAACTAACTACACCTAAAGATAGATATAGGAAAGCTATCTGCCCCGGAGCAGAACCCCAAAGACAATAGAAAGCCCCCAAACATGTAATGGCGGTTAGACAAGATGAAATACTGACACAGAAAGAAAATAGTATGAGCAAACGCTGGGGCCCAAACTAACTAAATAGAAAAGGATAGGAAGGGTACTTACTGCAATCCCAGAAAACCCTGAAAAGCACCAACTCTACTAATTTCAAAAACACCTGAGATCACACGACCTCTACCACCTAAATTAGCTCTCTGGTGTAACAAAATCAAAACAGCAGCCACTGAAAAAACTGGAAAAAGCAAAAGTACAAACATCAGTGGCTGAACAAAACTGAGAGGGCAGAAGCCCCCGGAGGGGACCCTGAAGGTCCCCACAGAAGTGCAGGACAAAATGCAAAAATATAGCACAAACACAAAAGAAGAAAATGTCTTATCTGTTAGCAGGAGATGCAGACACGACACAGCAGGCTACAAGGGAAACTGGAATAAAGGATTCAGACCAGAACAATTGATCACCGGCAACCCTGATGGGAAGGTGACTCCCTTATATAAGACCAGTCAGTAACACCTGATTCCCAGTCCTCACAATCTTCACTGGACAGACTAGCACCGCTTGTAACCACCAGAGGGAGCCTCTGCTCAGAACTCATCTCAAACCCATTCACAACAATTTTCTCCATGAAGGTAAAGAAATGACCTTTCATCTCTGGTTTATTATGGAAGCTGTGCCTGAGGGAGACAAATCGTTTGGAAACTTGTTCTCTGTTGTTAGGCAAGCGTTGTCTTTGAGGCTTGAAGGGTAGAGGTGCAATCCAGTTCTTCGTTTTGTCCTGCACCATTCCTTGCTCCATCATCTCTAGGAACAGTTTATCTTCAAATGACATTGCTATACGATTATCTTCTTTGGTCTTGTGGAAGACTGTACACCCAAGGTGATCTTGGTCCCAATTCTGAATGCAATCATCATTGGCACTAGTCGCTAAGATACTTGGTGCTGAAGTACTGTGTAGCAGCTCCTTTATGAAGTAGTGATTTTCACATGGTTGAAGGAGAGATGGACGTCCATTCTCGAGAGTCCTGGTAAACATGTTGTTAACTACTGTCGGTTTGTGTGTACCTCCTAAACAGACCTCTCCTACAATGACCCACCCAAGGTCGAGTCTCTGAGCATATGGAGCATTGTGTGAGCCATTGATCTGTTGTCTAACCTTGTGAACTTGTAGAATATCTCTCCCTAAGAGCAAGATTATTTGAGCCTCTGGGTCAAGGTTAGGAATCAGGCGTTCTATACGCTTCAGATGAGGATGGTACGATGGCACTTCAGGCGTAGGTATCTCTGACCTGTTGTCAGGAATCTGGTTACATTCCAGTATGGTTGGTAAGGGCAGACACATTTGGCCATCTATAGACTCGACTATGTATCCTGTTGCTCTCCTACCAGCTGTCTCTATTATACCGGCACAGGTTTTTAAAGAGTAGGGGGCGCTGGGTCCTCTGACGTTAAAGCTATCAAAGAAGGCAGACTTGGCTAGTGACCTATTACTCTGATCATCTAAAATCGCGTATACTTTGATGGCTTTGTCCTTTTCATCTGCCGGGTAGACTCTCACTAGGGAAATTTTAGAGCAAGACTTGCCTCCCATGAGATTTCCACAAACTTCTGTACACTTAGAAGTAATGGCTGGAGTGTCAGTATTTGAGTCATTCAACTCCCTGCTATGCTCTTGGGGCAAAGTATCTGATAGTGATCCAGGGTGTAGAACTGAGTTATGTTCGGTGCTGTCACATTCGGTACACCTTGCACTAACCTCACAGTCCCTGGCAAAGTGGGATGTTGAAGAGCAGCATTTGTAGCAGATACGATTCTCCTTAAGGAAGGCCTTCCTTTCCTCCAATGACTTTTCTCTGAAAGCTCTGCACTTAAGTAAGGAATGTGGCTTCTTGTGTAAGGGACACTGCCTGCTTGGATCCTTGGATTTGTCTTCTCCTTGACCGGAGCTGAACTCTTTGCGAACTGAACCTGTAGGAGAAATGTTAGTTTTGTGGACCTCTACAGTTGTTCTACGAGGTTTGCTAACAGAGTTATTGGCACATGACAGCATGAAATCAAAGCTAGGGTCATTTCTAATTTTTGCTTGTTCTGAGACAAAATCTACAAACACATCGAATGGAGGAAACGGTACATTGTAAGTCTGTTTATACCTAGATCCATATGTAACCCATTTGTCTTGCAGGTTATATGGGAGTTTCAGAACTATGGGGTTCACACCTCTAGCAGTGTCGAGATATGTCAACCCCACAAGATCTCCTTCTGCTTTTGCTACACACAACTCCATTAACAAGTCAGTTAATTCTCTGAGCTTTGAATAATCCTTGTTTGCTATTCTAGGAAAATCCTCTATTCTTTTAAACAAGGCATTTTCTATAACCTCTACTGAGCCATAGCATTCATCAAGTCTATTCCAAATTCTTTTGAGGCCGACATCTGGATAATTTATATTAATGTCTCTGATTCTCTTTGCGTGTTCGGCGGACTCACTTCCTAGCCATTTTACCAAGAGATCCACTTCTTCACTACATGATAGACCTATGTCTCATGGTATTTTTGAAGGAGGCTCGCCAAGCCCTGTAGTTTTCAGCGAGATCGCTGAACTTTACAAGTCCCTTTGTGACCAACTCACGTCGAGCAAGGAACTTAGCAAAGTCCATTGTGGCTTGATTGGCACTGATGCCAGCTGATGGAGTGTTGTCAGAGTACATGTGTGCTGTGCGATCATACCTGTTAGGTGGCTCTGGTTTCGTCCAACTGCTGTAGTACCTTTCTGAAGCGAAGGGATTCTCTTTAAACCGGGACAGATTTCGGACCTTCTGCTCTGGAGAAAGATTATTGTAGTCAGTATCATCCCAATGTGTATCTCCTTGCTTTCGGTAGGGACACTGATAGTTGGCTTTCTGGGGGTCCGAATTATCTGGTTGGCTTGGCTTGTTGACAAAATGCTCTGTCTTCGCCTGTGGGTCTGGATCGTCATTTGGTTTGGAATGTCGATGGACGTACTCTGCAGTACGCTGCAATGGATCGTGAGTAACTCGTTGTAGACTTAGCACACTGCTGTGTCTGCTGTGTTCACCGTCGGAATATACGGCAGTTTCTAGGGCTTCTGCTTCTGCTATGGCAGCTGCTGTTTCTTTTTCAATAGCAAGTTTCTGTAATGTTGCTTCAAGGCGCGCTTTCTCTGCGTCCAGGCAGGCTTGTTGTAGTTTCAATTCTATCTCCTGCTCAGCAAAGGTGCTTCTTGCTTTTGCCGCTTCAGCCTTTGCGCGGGCAATAGCGGCGGCATTGCTGACGGATGATGTCTTGGAGGAACCAACTCGTGATATCGTTTTGAAAGAGGATGCTCGTCCTTGAGACATGATTCGACAGTTGGGCGACCACTGTAATATCCCTTTGTCGGCTCTGCGTGGATAATGGCGGGCTCTGTATGGTCCGATTATTCGGTCCGACCGTTAAGAGGTTGCTGCAATATCCACATGCAATAACCGTATGCTTGGATAATGGGGGCTCTGTATGTCTGATCTTCTGAGCTTGTTCTCAGCAGTCGTTTTACTATTCTGTCCTCATGCACGATAGCAGGGTGTGCGATGAGACATGTAGCTAAACCCCCTGTCTTCTTTAAGAAAAAGAGGCTGTAAAATTGTAACCTTCTTTTATTGATTGCAGATGTGACAGGAAAGGGTAAAACTATAGAATGCAATAATAAGAGCATTTCAGAATATATAACTGTACAGAGCATGAAACACAAATAGTTTACAATATACAGAATACACAAACTGATTATTACCTACTTAGTACAACAAACGTACTGATAAACACAGGATTATAAACACAGATAGTGCTTACCGACTATGCTTAGAGCAGGCTGTTTAAGAAACATGAAGAACACCAGTGATGTAGTTTCTCTTAAGGCACATGGAGGAATAATGGCTGCTGTCCTCCTTCAGTGTGATACACAAGACCATAATGCAACAGGAACAATCCCACAATGCTCTTGGAATTTCCCACAAGACATCACAAATTAAACTAGAATCTATGCATCAAACAGCCAGCAGGTGGCGCTGTTACCTTACAACTAGTGTTGAGCGATACGATAATGCAAATATCGGCTATCGGCCGATATTAGCTCTATCGGCCTTTCGATAATTCGTTTCGATATTTTCGTCTTATCGAATACCGGAATCGGATTTGTCACTGTCACTGTGAGTGTCCGTCGGTCGGGTCTGTCAGGAGTCAGCGGCACTTACCTGGCAGAAGATCTCCGGCGGTCACGTCCTGGACTGCTTGATGGCCGCCATTATCTTCTCCTGGCGGTCACATGCAGTTTTTTCGCAATAACTGCAGTGACTGCAGGGTAATCCCGGCCGTAAAGCAGTCAGTCCGATGACGTCACCGCCGGGGAAGCAGGTAATCAGCTGTGCTGCGCCGGGATGACAGGCTCTGCCTGTCATTCTGATGTAGCAGAGCTGGATCGTCGTGGGACACTCGTTACTATGGACTGCGTCGGTCAGGTGGTATACTTTTTTTTTTTTTTTTTTTCATTTTTTTACAGGAGATCGATGGCGTCGCAGGATGAGACAGTAATAAAAGAAATGAAAACTGTGTTTTTTTTTTTTTATTAAATTAAAAAACTTTTTTAGGAACATTCACCCGTCCGGGTACATAAACAATTTAACTATTTACATACAGGGACCCTGTCCGGGTTATTTAGACTTCTTTGGCTGGCCTCTTCCAGGTACCACCTGGTACTCTTCTTGAGATTGCCAAACATCCGAGGCACCAAGGACCACCAGGACCTGATGACGTCGTGTGGCCTGTACAGTGACGTCGTGACCCGCTATCTGGGTCTGTGTGGCCACCTCTTTCATCTCCCTCCGGGTCTGGAGCCCTATGTTATGGACTGAACGAACCCCAGGGGGCCTAACAGGTGCCAGGTACGGGCCACGTAACTGGATCATGTCCATGGGTGGGTCTGCTGAGGAGACCACTGAGGGAGGCTGGGGAGATTTACGGCGTGGGGTGGGCACTTTTGCAGAGGCCTGGATGTGGGAGGCTGAAGGCTTCGAGGGTCTCACAGGTTCCTCACACACTGGGGAGTAGGGGTCGCACCTGGTAACATTTAGGGCGTACCACCCATTGTAACCCCAGTGTCGGGTGTAAGTCACCAAGTCTCCTGGCAACAGGTCCCTCCCCGGGTGTCCTTCTGGGAGGTGAGCCTCCACGTCCCGCCGGGTCACAAAGACTTCTAAATAAAGTCCAGGCTCCTGGATGAAGCCCCAACCACCTTTCAATTTAAAGTTCCGTACTGCACCCTTACGCCGCGGCTCCCTCAGGGTTCCTTTATCTTTTCTCATCCGGTCCTTATCTGCCCGGTCCTTCTCCACCTGACGTTGGCGAAGTTTTAGGGTTTCTCGCTGCTCCCTTTGTCGCTCTGCTTCCCGCTCCCAACGTCTCCACTCTTCCTCCTGACGCCGGTTGTAATTCTCCTCCACCAGCTGCTCCATGTCTCCACCACTCCACTGCAGCTTACAGTGTCCGGTTTGCGGCAGCTCTCCTGTCGCCCCCAGTCCTGGCGGCGCTCCCCTGCGGAGGAAGCAGACGGCTCTAAATCAGATGACAGTCGGGGCTCCGGTACAGGCAGGTAGTGCTCTGGTGCCTGCGCGGCCTCCTCCATGAGGACGGGTGTCGCTTCTTCTGTCTCAGCGACGGGGGCAGACAGCGGGATCTGGGGTGCTGCTGACAGTGCTGCGGTTTTTGCAGGAACGGGTGCCTCCACTGCGACAACGTCAACCGGATCACATTGCAAGGACTCCTCTACTAGAACGGGTGCCTCACCTTCCGGTACAGACACTTCAGGTAAGAGGGATTGGCGCCGCTCCAAGTTTATTTTTAGGGCACGCCAGCTGGCTTCCATCCTGGCGACCTCCTCCCGGTGCCGGGCCAGGCCTCTTAGGGTATCCTCCGCTTCTTGCAGCGTAGGAGGGTTTACAGGCCGGGTGCCCAACGGTGATTCTGTGGCGATCGGGTCGCTTCCGTGGGGGGAGAGCTCTGACTGCTCCATCCCTTCCCACTTCTGCTCGTCGTGTCCATTAGCCATCTCTGCCAAGTCACATGTGTCATTAGCATCTGGAGAGGGCCCCTCTTTTGTAGTGAGGCGGGACCTTCGTGTTAGTTACCGCACACTGAGGAGGATGAGGAGGCGGAACTCAAGAGCTGTGGGGCACGATCTTACATTGCAGTACCATTTAGAGTGGTCGGCCATCGTTTTCACGCCACTGAGTGAGTGACACCCACGAAGAGCACGCCCTTCTTCTTCACCAGTGCCTCGTCGTGACGCAGATATGGCGGAAAAATGGCAAATACATTCTCTGATGATTTTAGCAATTCTCAAGCACAAAACCAGTGCAATTCAGGCACACAGGACTCGCTTATAGCGAGCTACAGAATCCTGTTCGTGACGCCCAAGTTGAGTCGCACAGAGCCAGAGGTTTTCGGGGTACTCGGCACCGAGCCCGTCGACTTCTATGGGGTATGTCACGTCTTTACCCGGCAATTGAATTAGAGTCGATTTTACTATGTAGCAGTGTATAAACTATAAATATATGTATATATATATGTCACAATGACATGTATATATATATATATATATATATATATATATATATATGTATTCTATGTGTGTATATTTAGTGTTTACAAGGAAATAAAGGTTTTTTTTAATTTCGATATTTTGTTCCCATAGACTTACATGGGACTTCCGCTATCGAAATCGGATATCGACGATATTTAGTGCTATCGGCGATACAATTTCGATACGATATTTTTAGATATCGAGCAATATCGCTCAACACTACTTACAACATAAAATGTATGAAAGAGCAATACATTCAAAAATTGCAATGTCTATAACAATTGGAGACATAAAAAAATGACTAGACTTTCTAGACAGCAGTTATATGGCTGGACAGAACACACGGTTTTCACAGACCGTCTGTTCCTCCTCTGGTTCCTGATTCCCAGTCCTGCAACATGTGCTCCTTGGGTCGCTGCCAGCATTCCATCCACCAATTGTAAGGTTTCACTCACTCGGCTGCTTCAGAGGTAAATCAGGAAACACTTTCTTATGCAAAAAGTCCTTAGGTTTATTACATCATAAACCATAAAGCAACATATAGTACAAGTCTTCAGTAAAGCTTCTTAAGATCTCTACAAACACAGATACAGGAAGGCTTCTCCATTCCTACACAGAGACCTCTCTGTAATGTCCCACCTGGACACATGGAAGTCTGTCCACACTGGCAGACTCCCACACACTCTCTCAGGTGCCAAACACACTTCTGTTACATACCCGTAACCCCGCCCACAGGTGAGGTCAGGAATCACATGGTTAGGTCACATGGTCATGACCTCACCACAGGTCCTTTTGATACACATAAACACCTACAGGCTTTATCTTGGGTATTCAGACACATACCCCTTGGGTGGGTTTGTAGGTGACTGGACCCGCCCAGCTCTCCAAGTCACCTGGAAGCCTCCCAATGTATAGCACAACTCTCAGCAGTAGATCTGCTGAACAAAACACGCCCAGGCTTCCATCACAGGGCCACCCACCTCTGCGATACATACCGGCCATCCATGACATGCCTCCATGCATATCCCGAGGAGCATACACAGTGCCCCCTAGCTGCATCAGGGGTCACTACACCACAATATATATTTTACCAATTCATGAGCCGTGTTTTGTAAAATCACAGTGACAGGTTAGTATAGAAAAGACAGAATAGATATATACAAATAGAATACATAGATATCTAGATGTCGGTGACACACACAACTACATGTATTTATATCACATAGATACTAGAAAAAATGTAAAATCACTGCAGGAGCTGACAGAAGAGATGGATTACATACAGTAAATAGAATACGTAGATATATAGATGTCTGTCACAAATACAATTAGTACAGTGAGTGCAGCTTACTGTACATGTATTTAATAAATGATTTTTTGGAAAAAAAATGGTGTGGGCTCCAGCACAATTTTCGTAACCAGCAGAGGGAAAGCCGATGGCTGAGGTCAGATGTTTATAGCGTGGGAAGGGGTAATACCCATGGAGCTTCCCAGGTTATTAATATCAGCTCAGTCACAACTGTATACTTAGCCTTTACTGGCTATTAAAATGAGGGCCACAAAAAAAGAAAAAAAAATGATGTGGGGTCTCCATATAATAACCAGCAAAGGCTAGGCAGACAACTGGGGGCTGATATTAATAGCCTAGGAAGGGGCCATGGACAATGCCCCCCAGGGATAAAAACATCACCTCTCAAGTCACCACAGAAAAGGAACATCTCTAAGATACGCCAATTCTGGCACTTAGCAATGAAAACAGGAGAAAAGACACAAGCCAAGAGGTAAGGATCACTGACCAAAAAATATATTCAAATTATATAAAGTTTATTAGAGATCAACCATAGTAAACACACATGATTAAAAACAATTAAAATCACAACTGTGAAGCATACACAAACAAAAAAAGGGAGGAAGTCCACAATAATGAGATAAATGCTCAAAAAAGAGGTATAACCACATGCCAAAATTAGTTAGATATCCATAAACAGGATTAGCAGATGTGCATGTAAGAGAACAGAGGTGCAATGTTGATGGTAAAATACCTAAATAGTTAATGCAAACCCCTGCTAAGATCCAAACAAGTATATCAATGCACAAACACAGGGGAGGTTTCCAAAAGGAAGAACAAATCCCTAATAATCAAATAAAACTAACAAATAATAACAAATGCCCAACAGATTTAAACATAGGCAAAAAAAAAAAAAAAAAACAGAGGGAGAAGGAAACCTCTAATAGACCCTATTCAGATACCCTGTAAGGTGTAGGAGGATATTTCCAAGATAGAAAATATGCAGGCATGTGGAAAACCTGGACCCACGCGTTCCGACACTGTGTGTCTTTCTCAAGTCAAAGCGTATCTAAACTAAGGCAGACGATCTATTTATAGTAACAGAGAAAATAAATCAGGACTTATGGTACCAGCTGAGACAGTCATGGCGTGTGCTGCACGAGGCTTAGCGTTGTGTTCCTGAACGGAAGAGGATATGATGTATGAGCGATGTGTCACTGGGTCAAACAGTTGCCCAGCAACAATAGAAGCTCACTATCCCATGGTAGGGAGGAGGTGACGAGAGGGAGACACGTGTATAAATAACTATCGTTACCTAGCAACATAAGCGTCACAAGTACGATCAGCAGTAAGTTACACACACATATTAACCACTTATTCTATAATTTTGTTGGTCACATAAGATCATAAATCAAAAGAAATATATCTATTTTTATCTCAAAATATTATCGCATGCGCAATGTAAGACATAATCTGTATGGCTATGTATGAACAAAAAGACATAAATCTCTGTGATGAAAATACATCGCTGGATGTGGTGGTTATCCAGCTTTAATAGGCATTCAGCGTCACATACCAGGTAAAGATGACGTAAATAGAAACAAATGCAAAACAAAATATTAAATGCAAACATTATCTATGACGATTATAAACACATTTTAACAGCATAAAGACTCATTACCATTTAACCCTATGAGTCAGTGATAGAATCCTATGTTGTAACATATGTGTACATCTAGAACTAAGCATATACCCAGTATAGAAAAATGACATGTAACCTCAAAGATACAGAATGTCATCAATATCTTTAACGTATATATAGGGTACATCATGGTGTTTTATGTCACATTTTATCTATATATCCTCATGGCAAACCATAACATATTTATGGAAAGCCCAAAAAAAGACCAAGATCCCTTGGTCCCACTACACCTCAGGATATCTGAAAGGAATGTCTGTACATAGAAAAAAACTCAATAAATGATCATATTGAAGGATATTATTCATTTCACAAACATTAATTAGCAACCTATTACAGAAATATTGATATCAAATCATACAGATTAAATCCATAAGAGGAAATATAATTGGAAGATAGTAGGTCACTCTTCAGAAATAAACTTCTTTAGTGTAATTCCAAATTCACGTCCATAAGCAAAGGCCATAGAAGGATCTGAAAGAGAAGGAAAAAATGAGGAAAAAAAGGGGGGGAAGGGGAGAGGGAGGAGAGGAAGGAAAAAGAAAGGAAGGAAGGGGGGAAAAAGGTATTAGAGGAGGGTAAAAAACATGTACACAGGACCAACTGGAGACAAAAGTCCAATAAGTACTTAGTTTTTCCTGTAAAAGCCCGTGTACAAAAGCTCCTCATTGAGGCCCCTTGGTGAGAGGCTATCAAGGTCATAAATCCATTTGGCCTCCTGTCTTAAAAGGGTATCTGTAACGTTCCCTCCTCTAATCGATGTTTTAACACATTCAAGTCCCAGAACTCACATAGTGGTGTGAGAACCCCATGGACATCCAGAAAATGCGCCGCAACAGAAGTAATAGGCCTCTCCAAGGATCTATCCCTTCCAGCAGTAGCAATATTGGAGAGGTGTTGTTGTACCCTGCGGCGCAATTCCTGTGTAGTTTGTCCTATATAGAGTTTCTCACACCCACAATGAGGGCATAGATTAAATTTCGCGAACGACAGTTGAAGAAACCCTTTGGACAAATAGGTGTGGGGAGATGTTGTAATGTAACATTTTTCCTGGCAATCATTAAGGGGCATACTGAGCATCCTCCACATGGAAAAGAACCTACGTTGGGATTGCCCACCCTCAATCTGGTTGTGGCACGTTTAAAATGACTATGTGCCAAATGATCTTTTAAATTTTGTGCCCTTCTAGCAATCACTTTGGGGTTTTTGTCTATGAAGAGTTCCAATTTGGAATCACTCCTCAAAATACCCAATTATTTTGCAAAATCCGATAGATATCTCCCCATTGATTATTAAAGGGGGTAATAAGGTTAACCTTTTGTAGAGGTGTCCTTACCCGTGGTTGTAAAGCATCAGTTCTGGAAATTTGATGCGCATGTGTGAAAGCTCTTGATACAATCCTCCGTGGATAACCACGTTCCATGAATCTATCTGTCAGAAGGCGTGATTCAGATCTGAAATCCTCAGGTCTACTGCAATTCCGTTTAAGTCGTAGAAATTGTCCCTTCGGAATTCCCTTGCGAAGGTGTCCTGGGTGAAAACTTTCATAGTGTAAGAGGCTGTTGGTTGCAGTACTCTTACGATAAAGGGTGGTAGATATCTTATTATCCTGGATAAATAGACACAAATCCAAAAACGTCACTGATCTATTAGAAAAACTAGAAGTTAATTTAATATTCAAGGAATTCTCATTGAGTTCATTGACAAAACAATTGAATTGATCAAAGGACCCACGCCACACAATTATGATATCGTCAATGAAGCGATACCATCTTGCGACATGGGTGCGAAAAGAAGAAAGATTCTGTACTATAGTCTCCTCCCACCACCCCATAAAGAGGTTGGCGTAGGAGGGGGCACATTTCGCCCCCATAGCAGTGCCAGATATCTGTCTATAGTAGGCACGATCGAAAACAAAATAATTCTTCTCTAGAACTACTGTAAGTAGTTCTAAAATAAACACATCATGTCCCCTCTCCCCTGTTGAATTATGTTCCAGGAAGTAAGCAATGGCGGAAATACCTAGAGTGTGTCCGATATTAGTATATATAACTCCTCCACATCCAAAGTTGCCAAAGAAACATCTTCTGTCAGATGACGCTGAATGCCTATTAAAGCTGGATAACCACCACATCCAGCGATGTATTTTCATCACAGAGATTTATGTCTTTTTGTTCATACATAGCGATACAGATTATGTCTTACATTGCGCATGCGATAATATTTTGAGATAAAAATAGATATATTTCTTTTGATTTATGATCTTATGTGACCAACAAAATTATAGAATAAGTGGTTAATATGTGTGTGTAACTTACTGCTGATCGTACTTGTGACGCTTATGTTGCTAGGTAACGATAGTTATTTATACACGTGTCTCCCTCTCGTCACCTCCTCCCTACCATGGGATAGTGAGCTTCTATTGTTGCTGGGCAACTGTTTGACCCAGTGACACATCGCTCATACATCATATCCTCTTCCGTTCAGGAACACAACGCTAAGCCTCGTGCAGCACACGCCATGACTGTCTCAGCTGGTACCATAAGTCCTGATTTATTTTCTCTGTTACTATAAATAGATCGTCTGCCTTAGTTTAGATACACTTTGCCTTGAGAAAGACACACAGTGTCGGAACGCGTGGGTCCAGGTTTTCCACATGCCTGCATATTTTCTATCTTGGAAATATCCTCCTACACCTTACAGGGTATCTGAATAGGGTCTATTAGAGGTTTCCTTCTCCCTCTGTTTTTTTTTTTTTTTGCCTATGTTTAAATCTGTTGGGCATTTGTTATTATTTGTTAGTTTTATTTGATTATTAGGGATTTGTTCTTCCTTTTGGAAACCTCCCCTGTGTTTGTGCATTGATATACTTGTTTGGATCTTAGCAGGGGTTTGCATTAACTATTTAGGTATTTTACCATCAACATTGCACCTCTGTTCTCTTACATGCACATCTGCTAATCCTGTTTATGGATATCTAACTAATTTTGGCATGTGGTTATACCTCTTTTTTGAGCATTTATCTCATTATTGTGGACTTCCTCCCTTTTTTTGTTTGTGTATGCTTCACAGTTGTGATTTTAATTGTTTTTAATCATGTGTGTTTACTATGGTTGATCTCTAATAAACTTTATATAATTTGAATATATTTTTTGGTCAGTGATCCTTACCTTTTGGCTTGTGTCTTTTCTCCTGTTTTCATTGTTACTTTTTCGCATGCCTGAGTGATCCCGACAAATTATTATTATTAATATTATTAAAGTGGTGCCCGCCCTACTTTATATTTCCTCAATTCTGGCACTTAGCCTCGCTCTTCCCACTTGGCCTGTAGGGATGGCAAGTGGGGTGATAGTTGGGGGGGTTTGATGCCACCTTTGTATTGTCAGGTGACATCAAGCCCTGAGGTTAGTTATAGAGAGAAGTCAATAAGACGCCCCCATTACTAACCCCATAATCATTGTAAGAAAACACAGACACCCAGAAAAAAAGCCCTTTAACTGAAAGAATGACAGACTCCTTTAATATTCTTAATTAAACCATACTTACGACCTCACCTATTCCCCCAATGCCCTCGTCATCTGCAAAAGAGGTAAAAAAAAAGAACAATATTCCTCACCTTTCCGCAGAGATGCTTTTAATCCATTTGTCCCATGAAGGGTCCATATGTAGCCTGTCATCCAGTAGACAGTGCCTGTGAACTGCAATTCCCTGTCTGAGGGCACCGCAAGCGTGAGAAAGTTCTGCTCTTGATGCAGTCTGACAGGTCCTGCGAGTTCACAGCCAATGAACTCACTTCACCTTTCTGATGTCAATGCGAGCGCCGTGGGAAGATTTCCCAGTTCGCTCGTGCCAACGTCACATAGGTGAAGTGAGTTAATTGGCTATGAACTTGCAGGACCTGTCAGACGGCACCACGAGCAGGAGAACTTTATCACGCTCACGGTGCCCTCAGAGAAGGAATAGCAGTTCACAGGGAGACACTGAGCACACAGTGCTCAGTGTCTAGTGGATGACAAGCTGTATGGAGGCACCATGCTTCCATGCAGCTTGCCATCTAGATGTAGCAGAGCTAGACCCATCGTGAGACAAATGGATTATGGATTAAAAGCATCTCTGCAGAAAGGTGAGGAATATTGTTCTTTTTTTTACCTCTTTTGCAGATGAGGGCATTGGTCGTGAACTCGCAGGACCCCAAACACTCGAGGTGTTAGGGCCCTGCCTCGTAGACCACAGATGATATGGTAGTGACACAATTCTAGGTGGGAGATCAAAGTGACAATTCCACTCTGCCACCCTTAAAAGCCGTATCTGAAAAGAAAAAGGGAAATCATTAATAAAAAAAATAAAACCTAAGGCAGAAACCGGCCTGGGCTGTCCAGATCCATGCCTGCTTCCTGACACTAAGCAAAAACAGATTAGCTTCATGCTAGTTGGTGGCACCATCCTCTACGTGGGGGGGGGGGCTGCAGTTTTTTTTTTGCATAGCACAAGCAGCATACACCCATGTTTTTTTGTGTGCCGCAGTGAAGCATTAAGCCCCATACACCAACCAGAGGGACACACAGCATAACCCCCACAATCATGAACTTCCACCTCACAACAATCAGTGGACCCCACAGTATAAACCCAACAAAGCACTCACGACGCCCCTCCCCCAAGCGCAAATCCCCAGACGCCCCCTTCCCCACCGAAGGGTGAATCCCCATCATATGCCCCACCCCCAAGCATAAATCTCAGACGCCCACCACCCGTACCCAAGTATAAATTCTCCCATCGGATGTCCACCCACCCAAGCATTACTCCCATTGGACGCCACCCACCCCACTTCCCAAGCATAAACCGCCAGCATAAATCCTCATCAGACCTCCACCCCCCCTCAAGCATAAACACCATAAGACGTCCACCCCCCAAAGCAATACTCAAATCTCTACCCCCGGGGCCAACCAGACCCCGCAAGTGTGCATTATCTCCTCCCCAGGACACAACCAGACCCAACAAGCATGCATTAACCCCCTCCCAGGGCCCAACAAGACCCCACAAGCGTGCATTAATCTCCCCCAGGTCACCACCAAAACCCACAACAAGCAGGTCGCCCCCCACTAAAAGGGGTCCACTCTGTAAGCAGCAGGTCACACCCAAATCCCACCACAGGGGTACCCCCAAAACCCACCACAAGCAGGTTGCCCCCCACTAAAAGGGGTCCACTCCGTAAGCAGGTCACCCCCATATCCCACACATAGGGGTCCCTCAATAGCCAGCAGCAGGTCACACCCCCCAAACCTCACCACAAGCAGGTCACCCTACACTAAAATGGGTCCACTCCGTAAGTAGCAGGTCCCCACCAAACCCCACCACAATAACCAGCAGCAGGTCACCCACCCCAAACAGGTCGCCCCCACTAAAAGGGGTCCCACAATAACTAGCAGCAGGTGGCCCCCCCAAACAGGTCACCCCCAAATCCCACCACAGGGGTCCCCTCAATAGCCATCAGCAGGTCGTCCTCAAATTAGGAGGTCCCCCTAATAGCCAGCAGCAGGTCACCCCGCACTAAAAGGGGTACAACCAGTAAGCAGCAGGTCATCCCCCAACCCCACCAGAAGGGTCCCCCCAATTGCCAGCAGGTCAACCCCCCAAACCCCACCACAGGGATCCACCACAGGGGTCCCCCCAAACCCCATCACCTCTGGTAATGGTGTGCTGCAACTTGCTAAAACAGAACACGCGGGTCACCCCCAAAACAGTCACCCCCAAATTCCAGCACAGGGTCACACGTTTTTGAGGGTCACCTCCCAAACTCCACCACAGGGTCGAACGTTTTTCACCCTGAAACACTAACCTCTGAGCCATGGCGTCTCGCAAGGTAATGGCGTGACGCCTTCCTAAAATAGAACATGCCCACAACGTCACACTAGTCCCCTTGATGCTTATTTACATACCCACTCACACCAGCCGTCTGGATGCCCCTCTACCCCATGCCTCCTCACACCAGTCACACAGCCCCCTGGATGCCCCTCTACATACCTAATGCCTCCTCACACAGCTCCCTGGATGCCCCTCTACATACCCCATGACCACTCACAACAGCCCCCTGTATGCCCCTCTACATAAACCCATGCGCCCCTCACACCAGCCCCCTGGATGCCCCTCTACATACCCCATGCCTCCTCACACCAGCCCTCTGGATGTTCCTCTACATATCCCCACACACTATCCCCTGGATGCCACTCTACATACCCCATGCCCCCTCACAGCAGCCCTCTGGATGCCCCTCTACATACCTCATGCCTCCTCACACAGCTCCCTGGATGCCCCCTCACAGCAGCCCTCTGGATGCCCCCTACATACTCCCTCACATCAGCCACCTGGATGCCCCTCTGCATACCCCATGACCCCTCACAGCAGCCACACAGCCCTCTGAATGCCCCTCTACATACCCCATGACTCCTCACACAGCCCTCTAGATGCTCCTCTACATACCCCATGCCCCGCACACTAGCCCCCTGGATGCCCCTCTACATACCCCATGCCCCTGCACACCAGCCCCCTGGAAGCCCTCTACATACCCCCACACACCAGCCCCCTGGAAGCCCCCCTACATACCCCCTCACATCAGCCCCCTGGATGCCCCTCTGCATACCCCATGCCCCCTCACAGCAGCCACACAGCTCCCTGGATGCCCCTCTACATAACCCATGCCCCCGTAAACCAGCCCTCTGGATGCCCCTCTACATACTCCATACCCCCGCACACCAGCCCCTGGATGCCCCTCTACATACTCCATACCCCCGCACACCAGCCCCCTGGATGCCCCTCTACATACTCCATACCCCCGCACACCGGCTCCATGGATGCCCCTCTACATACCCCATGCCCCCGCACACCAGTCTCCTGGATGCCCCTCTACATACTCCAAGCCCCCGCTCACCAGCCCCCTGGATGCCCCTCTACATACCTCATGCCTCCTCACACAGCTCCCTGGATGCCCCTCTACATAACCCATGCCCCCACACACCAGCCCCTGGATGCCCCTCTACAAACTCCAAGCCCCCGCACACCAGCCCCCTGGATGCCCCTCTACATACCTCATGCCTTCTCACACAGCCCCCTGGATGCCCCTCTACATACCCATGCCCCCGCACACCAGCACCCTGGATGCCCCTCTACAAACTCCAAGCCCCGCACACCAGACCCCTGGATGCCCCTCTACATACCCCCGCACACTAGCCCCTGGATGCCCCTCAACATACCCCATGCCCCCGCACACCAGCCCCTGGATGCCCCTCAACATACCCCATGCCCCAGCACACCAGCCCCATGGATGCCCTCTACATACCCCATGCCCCTGCACACCAGTCCCCTGGATGCTCCTCTACATACCCAATGCCCCCTCACATTACCCCCCTGGATGCCTCTACAACACCAGCCCCCTGGATGCCCCCCTACATACCTCATGCTCCCTCACATCAGCCCCCCTCACAGCAGCCCCTGATGCCCCCCTAAATATCTCATGCTCCCTCACACCAGACCCCTCACCCCATGCCCCTCTACATAAACCATGCCCCCGCACACCAGCCCCTGGATGCCCCTCTACATACTCCATGCCCCCGCACACCAGCCCCCTGGATGCTCCTCTACATACCCATGCCCCCTCACATCATCCCCCTGCATGCCTCTACAACACCAGCCCCCTGGATGCCCCCCTACATATCTCATGCTCCCTCACACCAGACCCCTCACCCCATGCCCCTCTACATACCCCATGCCTCCTCACACAGCCCTCTGGATGCTCTTCTACATACCCCATGCCCCCGCACACCAGCCCCTGGATGCCCCTCTACATACCCCATTCCCCGCACACCAGCCCCTGGATGCCCCTCTACATACTCCAAGCCCCGCACACCAGCCCCCTGGATGCCCCTCTACATACCTCATGCCTCCTCACACAGCCCTCTGGATGCCCCTCTACATACCCCATGCCCCCGCACACCAGCCCCTGGATGCCCCTCTACATACTCCAAGCCCCCGCACACCAGCCCCCTGGATGCCCCTCTACATACCCCCGCACACTAGCCCCCTGGATGCCCCTCAACATACCCAATGCCCCCGCACACTAGCCCCTGGATGCCCCTCTATATACCCCATGCCCCAGCACACCAGCCCCTGGATGCTCCTCTACATACCCCATGCCCCCTCACATCACCCCCCTGGATGCCTCTACAACACCAGCCCCCTGGATGCCCCCCTACATATCTCATGCTCCTCACATACCCCATGCCCCCGCACACTAGCCCCCTGGATGCCCCTCAACATACCTCATGCCCCCGCACACCAGCCACATGGATGCCCCTGTACATACCCCATGCCCCCACATACCAGCCCGCTGGTTGCTCCTCTACATACCCCATGCCCTGTTATGTTTCGGTAGCTGAGGAGTGCAGGCAAAAAAGGCAATACACCAGAGCAGTTGGCATCTATGAGATTGCAGTACCCTGACTAACCACCACAACTAGAGGCAGCCATGGAGCGTTCCTACGTTGGTCCTAGACGCCTCGTCACAGCCTGAGAAACTAACTACACCTAAAGATAGATATAGGAAACCTATCTGCCCCGGAGCAGAACCCCAAAGACAATAGAAAGCCCCCAAACATGTAATGGCGGTTAGACAAGATGAAATACTGACACAGAAAGAAAATAGTATGAGCAAACGCTGGGGCCCAAACTAACTAAATAGAAAAGGATAGGAAGGGTACTTACTGCAATCCCAGAAAACCCTGAAAAGCACCAACTCTACTAATTTCAAAAACACCTGAGATCACACGACCTCTACCACCTAAATTAGCTCTCTGGTGTAACAAAATCAAAACAGCAGCCACTGAAAAAACTGGAAAAAGCAAAAGTACAAACATCAGTGGCTGAACAAAACTGAGAGGGCAGAAGCCCCTGGAGGGGACCCTGAAGGCCCCCACAGAAGTGCAAGACAAAATGCAAAAATATAGCACAAACACAAAAGAAGAAAATGTCTTATCTGTTAGCAGGAGATGCAGACACGACACAGCAGGCTACAAGGGAAACTGGAAAAAAGGATACAGACCAGAACAATTGATCACCGGCAACCCTGATGGGAAGGTGACTCCCTTATATAAGACCAGTCAGTAACACCTGATTCCCAGTCCTCACAATCTTCACTGGACAGACTAGCACCGCTTGTAACCACCAGAGGGAGCCTCTGCTCAGAACTCATCTCAAACCCATTCACAACAGTACCCCCCCTTGAGGAGGGGTCACCGAACCCTCATTTGAGCAACCAGGTCAGTCAGGATGAGTTCTATGATACGCACGGATAAGTCTCCTAGCATGGATGTCCGAAGCAAACACCCAAGAATTGTCCTCCTGACCATAACCTCTCCATTTAACCAAATACTGGAGTTTCCGTCTAGAAAAACGAGAATCTAATATTTTCTCAACCACATACTCCAGATTGCCCTCAACCAAAACAGGGTCAGGAGGCACAGCAGCAGGAACCACTGGCTCAACAAACCTCTTCAACAAGGACTTGTGGAACACGTTATGGATCTTAAATGTCCCTGGAAGAAGCAAACGAAAAGAAACAGGATTAATAATCTCCATGATCTTATAAGGTCCAATGAACCTAGGCTTAAATTTAGGAGATGCTACTCTCATAGGAATATTCTTTGAGGACAACCAGACCAAGTCCCCCACTTTAAACCGAGGACCATCAGTCCTATGCCGGTTAGCAAACCGCTGGGCCCTCTCCTGAGAGAGGGACAACCTCTTCACTACCTGGTCCCAAATCAGTTGCATACGCTCCACAACAGAGTCAACACCTGGACAGACAGAAGCCTCCGTCTGTCCTGAAGAAAATCGAGGGTGAAATCCAGAATTACAGAAAAACGGAGACATCAAAGTAGCAGAGCTAGCCCTATTATTAAGAGCAAACTCAGCCAAAGGCAAAAAAGAGACCCAGTCATCCTGATCAGCAGACACAAAGCATCTTAGATAAGTCTCCAATGTCTGGTTTGTTCTCTCAGTTTGACCATTGGTCTGAGGATGAAATGCCGAGGAGAAAGACAATTGAACACCCAGTTTAGAACAAAAAGTCCTCCAAAATCTGGAAACAAACTGGACTCCTCTGTCAGACACAATGTTCTCAGGAATGCCGTGTAAACGAACCACGTGCTGAAGGAACAAAGGCACCAATTCAGAGGAGGAAGGCAACTTAGGTAATGGCACAAGATGTATCATCTTGGAAAACCTATCACAAATTACCCAGATGGTGGTCATTCTCTGAAAAACAGGAAGGTCGGAAATGAAATCCATAGAGATATGGGTCCATGGTCTCTTGGGCACAGGCAATGGCATCAACAAACCACTAGAGCGAGAGCAAGGCTTGGAGCGAGAGCAAGTCCCGCAGGACTGCACAAATTCCCTGACATCACGAGACAAGGTAGGCCACCAAAAGGACCGACTAACCAAGTCTCTGGTACCAAAAATTCCGGGATGCCCAGCCAACGCGGAACAATGAATCTCAGACATCACACTCTTTTTCCACTGGTCCGGGACAAACAATTTTCCAACAGGGCAGCACTCGGGCCTATCCTCCTGACACCCCTCCAGAGCAAGTCTCAAATTGGGCGAGATGGCGGAAAGAACTACACCCTCTTTCAAAATAACAGAAGGATCAGATAACTCAGGAGAGTCCGCAAGGAAACTCCTCGAGAGGGCATCCGCCTTAACATTCTTAGTGCCAGGAAGAAAGGAAACCACAAAATTAAAACGTGTGAAAAACAAGGCCCACCTGGCCTGTCTAGGATTGAGTCGCTTGGCAGATTCCAGATAGACCAGATTCTTATGGTCCGTAAGGACCACCACCTGATGTTTGGCTCCCTCCAGCCAATGTCTCCACTCTTCAAAAGCCCACTTCATGGCTAATAACTCCCGATTACCCACGTCATAATTACGTTCAGTAGGAGAAAATTTTCGAGAGAAAAAGGCACAAGGGTTACTTTTAGAGGTCTCTGGATCTTTTTGGGACAAAACGGCACCTGCCCCAATTTCAGAGGCATCAACCTCCACCTGAAATGGCAGAGAAACATCAGGCTGCCGTAGAACAGGAGCAGAATGTGAATCTCTGCTTAAGTTCCTGAAATGCAGAGACTGCCTCAGGAGGCCAATTCACCACATCAGAACCCTTTCTGGTCAAATCAGTTAATGGTTTAACAATAACCGAGAAATTACCAATAAATTTACGATAAAAATTGGCAAAACCCAAAAATCTCTGAAGAGCCTTTAATGAAGTAGGTTGGACCCAATCACAGATGGCCTGAACCTTGACCGGGTCCATTTCAATAACAGATGGGGACAAAATGAATCCCAGAAATGAGATCCTCTGTACGCCAAAAAGACACTTTGATCCCTTCACATACAGAGCATTCTCTCTCAAAATCTGGAATACAGTTCGAACATGTTTCACATGAGAGTCCCAGTCATTAGAAAAAATCAAGATATCATCCAAATAAACAATCAGAAATTTGTCCACAAAATCCCTGAAAATGTCATTCATGAAGGACTGGAAGACGGAAGGAGCATTAGTGAGCCCAAAGGGCATCACCAGGTACTCAAAATGCCCTTCAGGGGTATTGAATGCCGTCTTCCATTCATCCCCGTGCTTAATGCGAATAAGGTTATACGCCCCCTGAGGTCAAGCTTGGTAAACCAAGTAGCGTTTTTCACCCTGGAAAACAGGTCAGAAATCAAGGGTAACGGGTATTGATATTTCACAGTAATATTGTTCAAGAGACGATAATCAATACACGGCCTTAATGAACCATCCTTTTTGGCCACAAAGAAAAAACCGGCACCTAAGGGTGAAGAGGATGGTCTGATATGACCCTTCTCCAATGATTCCTTGATATAAGACCGCATAGCGTCATGTTCAGGTACAGACAAGTTAAAAAGGCGACCTTTAGGGAATTTACTACCCGGCACTAATTCAATAGCGCAGTCATAGCTCCTATGGGGAGGCAAGGATGCAGATTTACTTTCGCTAAACACATCAGAAAAATCAATCAAAAAGTCAGGAACATCCTGAGCCTGGGGGGAGGCAGAAAAAACAGGAGTGTTGGTATTAACACATTGGCAGCCCCAACTGGTTACAGACACAGATTTCCAATCCAAAACAGGATTATGAGACTGTAACCAAGGAAAACCCAGCACGATAATGTCATGCAGATTATACAGAACCAAAAATTTGCAGCACTCCTGGTGATCAGGTTCAACCCTCATTATCACCTGAGTAAAAAACTGGGGTTTATTCTCAGCCAAAGGGGTAGAATCGATCCCCAGTAGGGGAATAGACTTCTGTAGGGGTATCAAGGGAAATCCACAACGTTTAGCAAAATCATAATCCATCAGGTTAATAGCTGCTCCAGAATCAACGAAAGCCTGAGCAGAAAATGAGGACAGAGAGCATATCAGAGTGACAGTTAATAAAAACTTAGTCTGAACACTACCCAAGACAACTGAGTGTGCAAAACGTCTTCCCCGCTTAGGGCAGACTGAAATAGCATGAGAGGCATCACCACAGTAGAAACATAACCCATTGCGCTTTCGAAACTCATGACGCTGTGCCCCAGACACCACTCTATCACACTGCATGGGTTCAGAAGCTGGTTCACAAGGCAACACCATTCCACGCATACTTCTCTGCTCACGCAAACGTCTGTCAATTTGAATCGCTAATGACATAGAATCATTGAGACCGGAGGGGACAGGGAATCCCACCATAACATCCTTTACATTATCTGACAGACCCTTCCGGAAAAGGGCTGCCAAAGCGTCGTCATTCCATTTGGTCATTACTGCCCACCTACGGAATCTCTGACAGTATAACTCAGCGTCATCAAGCCCCTGATTTAATGCCAGCAAGGCTTTCTCAGCTTGATCAGTGACATTAGGCTCATCGTACAATAACCCCAAGGCCTGAAAAAATGCATCAACATCACTCAAAACAGGATCCCCAGGTATCAGGGAAAAAGCCCAATCCTGAGGATCGCCGCGCAGGAGAGAGATGATAATTTGAACCTGCTGCGCTGCGTTCCCTGAGGACTTAGATTTTAAGGCAAAAAATAATTTACAATTATTTTTGAAATTCTGAAACTTAGCTCGATCCCCTAAAAACAAATCTGGCATGGGAATCCTAGGTTCCACAACAGGCAACCCAGCAAGATAGATAGCAATACTCCGAACCTCAGTGGCAAGCTGATCCACACGGCCAGACAACTGTGCAAACTCCATTGAGAGAAAAGATCCTCCCCAGCACCCAGAGATACAGAGGGAAAAAAAAAAAAAAAAAATGCAACAAACAGAAAAAATATCTCTGACACTATTTTTTCCCTTCTGTGAGTACCATACAATTTTCAATTTTTAGGCCGGTGATACTGTTATGTTTCGGTAGCTGAGGAGTGCAGGCAAAAAAGGCAATACACCAGAGCAGTTGGAATCTATGAGATTGCAGTACCCTGACTAACCACCACAACTAGAGGCAGCCGTGGAGCGTTCCTACGTTGGTCCTAGACGCCTCGTCACAGCCTGAGAAACTAACTACACCTAAAGATAGATATAGGAAAGCTATCTGCCCCGGAGCAGAACCCCAAAGACAATAGAAAGCCCCCAAACATGTAATGGCGGTTAGAAAAGATGAAATACTGACACAGAAAGAAAATAGTATGAGCAAACGCTGGGGCCCAAACTAACTAAATAGAAAAGGATAGGAAGGGTACTTACTGCAATCCCAGAAAACCCTGAAAAGCACCAACTCTACTAATTTCAAAAACACCTGAGATCACACGACCTCTACCACCTAAATTAGCTCTCTGGTGTAACAAAATCAAAACAGCAGCCACTGAAAAAACTGGAAAAAGCAAAAGTACAAACATCAGTGGCTGAACAAAACTGAGAGGGCAGAAGCCCCCGAGGGGACCCTGAAGGCCCCCACAGAAGTGCAAGACAAAATGCAAAAATATAGCACAAACACAAAAGAAGAAAATGTCTTATCTGTTAGCAGGAGATGCAGACACGACACAGCAGGCTACAAGGGAAACTGGAAAAAAGGATACAGACCAGAACAATTGATCACCGGCAACCCTGATGGGAAGGTGACTCCCTTATATAAGACCAGTCAGTAACACCTGATTCCCAGTCCTCACAATCTTCACTGGACAGACTAGCACCGCTTGTAACCACCAGAGGGAGCCTCTGCTCAGAACTCATCTCAAACCCATTCACAACAATGCCCCCTCACATCACACCCCTGGATGCCTCTACAACACCAGCCCCCTGGATGCCCCCCTACATATCTTATGCTCCCTCACACCTTCCCATATCAGGCAGCCGTCTGTCTTAGGTGGCACCTGATTATCAATTGTCTTTACACTTGATTCTAGGAAGAAAAGGTAGCACACTGTAGCGCTATAGCTTGCAAACACGAAATATGAAAAATAAGAAAAATGAATTACATCATTACCTAAGAAATATGAAAAATTGAGAAGTCTTAGCGCATAAGATGGCCAAATTATGTGAGCCTGATAGCCACGTCAAGGCTCTTCTCGTATATCAGGTCCCTAACTAATGCCTATCCTCGCTTTAGAAAAGTCTGTCTGCATGGGAACCTATGAATCCTCTTTTCAGACTAAAATCTACATCTCTGTGGAGGGGTGATGAACCTGCTGTAATTAAAAGGCCTGCGACCACCAGGTGGAGTGCTCAGGCAGAAGGTAAATGAATACATATCAAAAAACTGACTGGCACATCCAAACTTAGATTCAGTGTGAACAGGTGCTAAACCCTAGAGTCACCAACTCATTACATACAGAGAAAAGGTAGCACACTGTAGCGCTATAGCTTGCAAACACGAAATATGAAAAATAAGAAAAATGAATTACATCATTACCTAAGAAATATGAAAAATTGAGAAGTCTTAGCGCATAAGATGGCCAAATTATGTGAGCCTGATAGCCACGTCAAGGCTCTTCTCGTATATCAGGTCCCTAACTAATGCCTATCCTCGCTTTAGAAAAGTCTGTCTGCATGGGAACCTATGAATCCTCTTTTCAGACTAAAATCTACATCTCTGTGGAGGGGTGATGAACCTGCTGTAATTAAAAGGCCTGCGACCACCAGGTGGAGTGCTCAGGCAGAAGGTAAATGAATACATATCAAAAAACTGACTGGCACATCCAAACTTAGATTCAGTGTGAACAGGTGCTAAACCTAGAGTCACCAACTCATATACATACAAGAAGAAAAGGTAGCACACTGTAGCGCTATAGCTTGCAAACACGAAATATGAAAAATAAGAAAAATGAATTACATCATTACCTAAGAAATATGAAAAATTGAGAAGTCTTAGCGCATAAGATGGCCAAATTATGTGAGCCTGATAGCCACGTCAAGGCTCTTCTCGTATATCAGGTCCCTAACTAATGCCTATCCTCGCTTTAGAAAAGTCTGTCTGCATGGGAACCTATGAATCCTCTTTTCAGACTAAAATCTACATCTCTGTGGAGGGTGATGAACCTGCTGTAATTAAAAGGCCTGCGACCACCAGGTGGAGTGCTCAGGCAGAAGGTAAATGAATACATATCAAAAAACTGACTGGCACATCCAAACTTAGATTCAGTGTGAACAGGTGCTAAACCTAGAGTCACCAACTCATATACATACAAGAGAAAAGGTAGCACACTGTAGCGCTATAGCTTGCAAACACGAAATATGAAAAATAAGAAAAATGAATTACATCATTACCTAAGAAATATGAAAAATTGAGAAGTCTTAGCGCATAAGATGGCCAAATTATGTGAGCCTGATAGCCACGTCAAGGCTCTTCTCGTATATCAGGTCCCTAACTAATGCCTATCCTCGCTTTAGAAAAGTCTGTCTGCATGGGAACCTATGAATCCTCTTTTCAGACTAAAATCTACATCTCTGTGGAGGGGTGATGAACCTGCTGTAATTAAAAGGCCTGCGACCACCAGGTGGAGTGCTCAGGCAGAAGGTAAATGAATACATATCAAAAAACTGACTGGCACATCCAAACTTAGATTCAGTGTGAACAGGTGCTAAACCTAGAGTCACCAACTCATATACATACAAGAAGAAAAGGTAGCACACTGTAGCGCTATAGCTTGCAAACACGAAATATGAAAAATAAGAAAAAATGAATTACATCATTACCTAAGAATAGAAAATTGAGAAGTCTTAGCGCATAGATGGCCAAATTATGTGGCTGATAGCCCGCAAGGCTCTTCTGTATATCAGGTCCTAAAATGCCTATCTCGTTTAGAAAAGTTGTCTGCATGGGAACTATGAATCCTTTTCAGACTAAAATCTACATCTTGTGGAGGGGTGATGACCTGCTGTAATTAAAAGCTGCGACCACAGGTGGAGTGCTAGGCAGAGTAATGAATACATATCAAAAAACTGACTGGCAATCCAAACTAGATTCAGTGTGAAAGGTGCTAAACCTAGAGTCCCAACTCATATACATCAAGAAGAAAAGGTAGCACACTGTAGCGCTATAGCTTGCAAACACGAAATATGAAAAATAAGAAAAATGAATTACATCATTACCTAAGAAATATAAAAATTGAGAAGTCTTAGCGCATAAGTGGCCAAATTATGTGAGCCTGATAGCCTCGTCAAGGCTCTTCTCGTGATCAGGTCCCTAACTAATGCCTTCCTCGCTTTACGGAAAGTCTGTCTGCATGGGAACTATGAATCCTTTTTCAGAAAAATCTACATCTCTGTGGAGGGGTGATGAACTGCTGTATAAAGGCCTGCGACCAACCAGGTATCTAGGCAAGAAGAAAAGGAAACATTAAAGCTGCAAACACCAAAATAATTAGAAATGAACATCTAACCTAAGCACAACTATTAAAATGAGAATAAGGAAATGGCATATAGCTGAACCACGAAGAAAAATAATAATAGTCCCTAACTAAGATATAAACTTGAGAAGTCTTGCTAATGGCAAATTATGTAGCCTTTTCACTAAAGCTTCTCTGTAGGTCTATATCTATAAGGCCTGCGACACCAGTGGTGCTCAGGAGAAGGTAAATGAATACATATCAAAAAACTGACTGCACATCCAGAGCTGATTCTGTGAATAAGGCCTAACCTAGAGTACACTCTCAGACAAGAAGAAAAGACACACTGACGCTGGCAAACACGAATATGAAAATAAGAAAAGAATTACATCATTACCTAAAATAAAAATAGAATAGGCAAATGCAAATTATGTGCATACACGTCAAGGACTTTAATCGAATATAGTCTAACTAAGCATTCGCTTTAAAAAGTCTGTCGCTAGGAGGCCAAATTAGATCTCTTTCAGCTAAAATCTCTCTCTGTGAGGCCTATAACTGCTGTAATAAAGCTGGAAACCAGTGGGTGCTCAGCAATCGTAATGATACATATCAAAAATACTGTGCAGCAAACTTAGATTCAGTGAACAGGTGCTAAACCTGAGTCACCAACTAATACATACAAAAGAAAGTACAACTGTACGCTATAGCTTGCAAACACGATTGAAAAATAAGAAAAATATTACATCATTACCTAAGAATATGAAAATTGAGAAGTCTTAGCGCAAAATGCAAATTATGTGAGCTGATACCACTCAAGGCTCTTTGTATACAGGTCCCTAACTAATGCTATCCTGCTTTAGAAAAGTCTGTCTCTGGGAACATGATCCCTTTTCAGCTAAAATCTACATCTCTGTGGAGGGGTGATGAACCTCTGTAATTAAAAGCTGCACCACCGTGGAGTGTCAGGCAGAAGTAATGAATACATCAAAAACTGACTGCACCAAAAGTTCATGTGAACAGTGCTAAACCTAGATACCAACTCATATACATAAGAAGAAAAGGTCCCAAACTGAGCGCTATAGTGCAAAACAAATAGAAAAATAAGAAAATATTACATCATTATAAGAAATATGAAAAATTAGAAGTTAGCCATAAGATGGCAAATTATGTGCCTGATAGCCACGTCAAGTTTTGTATATCAGGTCCACTAATGCCTATCCTCGCTTTAAAATCTGTCTGCATGGAACCTATGATCCTTTTCAGCTAAAATCTACTCTCTGTGGAGGTGATGAACCCTTAATAAAAGCCTGCGACACCAGGTGGAGTGCTCAGAGAAGGAAATGATAATTCAAAAAAATGACTGGCACATCCAAACTTAGATTCAGTGTGAAGGTGCTAAACCTAGAGTCACCAAATCATATACATACAAGAAAAAAGGTAGCACACGTGCGCTTAGCTTGCAAACACAAAATTATGAAAAATAAGAAAATGAATTACATCATTACCTAAGAAATATGAAAAAATTGAGAAGTCTTAGCGCTAAGATGGCCAAATTATGTGAGCCTGATAGCCACGTAAGGCTTTCTCAAAATAGGTCCAATAACCCTTCCCCTGCTTTAGAAAAGTCTGCTGCAGGGGAACCTATGAACCTTTTTTTGACAAAATTACATCTTGGGGGGGTGATAAAACTGCTGAAAAAAGGTCGACCCCCGGTGGATGCTCAGGCAAAAGGAAAAAATGAATACAATAAAAAAACTGACTGACACCAAAAATTGTTCGTGTAAAGGTGCAAAAAACCCAAAAACATAAAAGAAAAAGGTAGCACACTTACCTATAGTTGCAAACACGAAATATAAAAAAAAAAATGAATTACTATTCCCTAAAAATATAAAAAATTTGAGAATTTAGGCCAAAGAGGAAAAATTTATGTGGCCTGTAGCCAGTCAAGGCTTTTGAATCGGGTTAACTAACCCCTTCCGTTTAGAAAGTTGTCGAGGAAAACCATGAACCTCTTTTCAGACAAAAATTTACTTTGGGGAGGGGTGAAAACCCCTGCTGAAATTTAAAAGGGCCCTGGACCCCGGGGAGGCTGGGAAGAAATAAAATAAAAAAACTGACGGACCCAAACTTAGATTCAGTGTGAAAGGTGCTAAACCTAGAGTCCCAATTATACAAAAAAAAAAGGTAACCCCCGTCGTATAGCTTAAAACACAAATTTAAAAAAAAATAAGAAAAATAATTACTTTTTCCTAAGAAATATGAAAAATTGAGAAGTCTTAGGCAAAGAGGCCCCAATTTGTGGCCTAACCAGTCAAGGCTTTTTTTAATCAGGTCCCTAACTAATCCCTTCCCGTTTAAAAAAGTCTTCGAGGGAACCTTAACCCTCTTTTCGCTAAAATCAATCTCTGTGGGGG